>ML776896.1:181712-300877 GCA_009831015.1 Picea engelmannii | reverse complement strand
CATCAAACAAACTTGGGTCCATTACCCAAACCTGGGGTCTCCAACTTCTCATGGCCATAACTCTCTAACCGTGAGGAGTTATGTTACGTTCCACATACCACCGGAAATGGCATGACAAGAAATATCCATATAGGATAGTTTCCCTGACAAATTCACTGTCCTTCATCTCATTATTCCAAAATTAAGCATGGGTTCTCTTACTCCGCAAAGCATCTTCCCGTGAGGGCTTTCACCATAAGGGGACCACTTTGGAGTTCATCCATATTTACTTTTTATTAACCATGAAAAAACAATAATGGGTCATATTTACATCAAACAATATTGGGTCCATTACCCAAACCTTTATGCTACGGGGCTTTCTTTAAGGGTTGACATCAATGACAACCAACCTTAATCAACAGTTCTTACATAAATATAAACGATCTTTGTACCAAGGTGAATCATTTTTCCATGTAAATGTATTTGAATCACTGGAATACTGTTGCAACCTTTAAATGAGATTCCACACTTTTTCATCATTCTTCCATTCATCCCTTACTTCTATTATCCAATCAGGTTGGATGATCGAGATAACACAGAGAAAGGCCTCAACATCTTCATCATTTCTTGAGAGTGCATCTGCCACAACATTTTTCTTCCCTTTTTTGTAGATGATTTCAAAATCATAACACAACATCTTGGTCACCCATATTTTTTTTTTCTTCTGAAGATAGTCTTTGTTCCAAGAAGTATTTAAGACTATCATGATTTTTTTTTACCTTTAAGTGCCTACCTATTAGGTAAGGGCAACATTGCTTCAATGCATGTAGTATTGCCATCATTTCCTTCTCATAAATGGGTTTGTGTAATTCCTTTCCCTTGAGTGGACGACTTTCAAAAGCAAGGGGCCTTCCTTCTTTCATTAGAACAACACCAATACCATTTCCTCGGGCATCACATTCCAGAATAAAGGTTTTTGTGAAGTGTAGTGTGGTCAAGACAGGAGCTTTGCACATTACCTCTTTAAGTTGTTCAAATGCTTCAGTTGCCTTTGGAGTCCATGAAAATGCATCCTTCTTAGTTAATGTTGTTAAAGACGTTGCTATTCTTCCATAGTTCCGAACAAACTTGCAGTAGTAACCTGTCAAAACCAAAAATCCTCTAAGATTCTTCAATGTTTTGGGAATCGGCCAGTCCATCATAGCCTTAATCTTTTTAGGGTATATCTTGACACCTTCATGAGATACAATATGACCCAAATACTCTACCTCCTTCACCCCAAAGAAACATTTGGATGGTTTGGCATCTAGTTGTTTCTCCTTTAGTAGTTGTATCACTCTGTCAACATGTCAAACACGATCCTCCCAAGACTTGCTATAGATTAGTATATCATCAAAAAATACTAACACAAATTTTCGAAGGAATGGCTTGAAAATGGAATTCATCAACCCTTGGAATGTGGAAGGTGCATTCGTAAGGCCAAAAGGCATGACCAAAAATTCATAATGGCCTTCATGAGTTCAGAATGTTGTTTTTGGGATATCTGCTTCCTTCATTCTAATATGATGATACCCTAAACAGAGATCCAACTTTGTGAAGTAGATTGTTCCATGTAGTTCATATAACAATTCATCAATGATGGTAATGGGAAACTTATTTTTAATAGTGATCTTGTTGAGCTCTTTATAATCTGGACACATACGCCATGAGCCCTCTTTCTTGAGTACCATTACCATCGGTGTAGAGTAAGAACTTTGGCTAGGTCTAATAATTCTAGCCTCTAACATTTCTTTAACCATACGCTCAATTTCACTTTTCTAGGAATAATGGTATCTGTAAGGCCTGATGTTAGGAGGAACACTCCCAGGAATTAGGTGAATAGCATGATCATGATTGCGAGTGGGTGAAATACCTCTGGGAATATCCTCAAATACTTTGGAATGCTTATCAATGATCCCTTGGAGATCTAGGGAAATAGATGGCTTATATGTTTGAACATCTAGTGAGCATAGTTGTACAATTACACCCTGATGCCCCTTTTTCAATAATTTTTTCATGTCATTAGAGCTTATCACCTTAATGGGTTTCCCTGTGATACCCCTTAACTCAATTTCCTTTCCTTCCAATGAAAATTTCATGAAAAGTTCTTGAAAATTAAAAGCCATTGTTCCCAATGATTGTAACCATTAGACTCCTAGTACGATGTCAGCACCACCCATGGTTATATCAAACATTGGACTATTCATTACATATTCCCCCATAGTAAGATTGATCTTATGGAATTTTCCTGAGCAATTGGTAGTTCCTCCATATGAAATCATTACTTGAAACTCTGGCATTGGATATATAAAGCAATTGAGATCTTTAGCTAATTTATAGTGAATGAAATTATGAGTACTACTAGAATCAATTAGGAATATTACCTTTTTATTTTTTATATATCTTTCAATATTGAGGGTTTGAGGACTGCTAATTCTAGCCAATGCATGACATGATATGGTGGGATTCAACTCTTTAGAAGAAATATCTTCTACGTTTTCACCTTGAGATGGTTCTTGTTCTTCTTCTTCTTCCTCTTCACAATCTATGTAGAATAATTTCTTCTCACCACACTTATGTCCCTTATTGTACTTTCTATCACAATTAAAGCATAATTTTTTTTCTTTTCTTTCCTCCAATTGTTGAGATGTCAACCTTGTAGGTTGAGGTGTTTTAGAAGAAGGAACATTATTCTCTCGATATATGTTAGGAGTGGTCCTTCTAGTAGCCATAGCTATTTTTTTTACTTTCAACATTTCTCACCACTCTGAACGCATTCTCCAATGATTTGGGTTCCCAAAGGAGAACCTCATGTTGAATGTTATCCTTTAAAGTTCCTCTGAATACATCAATCAGGTGCTCATATGGAATATTCATTACCTTTATATTCAATCTTTGGAAGTTCTCAATGTGTTACGCAACTGAACCCTTTTGCTTGAGATTTATTAATTGGCTAGAGAAGGTATTGTTCCTTGTATCATCATAGTGTGCTATCATTTCTTTCATGAAAATTGTCCAAGTGACAAGTGATTTGCGAGAACAAAGCCATCGGTATCACACAAATTTATTGGGTTCTAAATATAAATACGCAATTCATACCTTTTGTGTGTGTGACACATCATGTAGATCAAAGAACTGCTCCATCTGGAGTATCCATGTGATTGGATCTTGCCATCAAACTTCCTCATATCGATCTTAGGAAAGTGGTTGGTATTCAACCCAAAGTTGGAGTTTCTCCAGTCTTGATTCATATTCCTTGTGTCCTCATCATGAATTTCATGGGATACATTTTCACTTTCAGGTGGCCTCTCTATTAACATTTTTTTCAATCCTTCCATGATCTCCCTTTTTAAACCATCCATCTTAGTATCCATTATTGCTTCCAACTTAGCTTCAGTTGAATCCATCATCCCTTGTAGTTCATATTTTGTTACTGCCTTCTTTAGCAAATCATTTATTTCCCTCTGTATTTCTTCACCTTCATCAAGAGTCCAATCAAGATTGTTTGAAGGACTATTTGGTGTATAAGTTCCCTTTTTTGGTGGCATGTTGGCCAAGTATCACTTTTAAACCTTGATTTTGAGGTGGTTCTGTTAGACGATATTTCTTCTGTTGTATCTATAAAATTTCAGTCCTTCTGGGTCTGAAAATTTTATTTTGTAGTTCTCTGATACGTCTTCTCTGCAATGCCACAGGTATGATCAAAATTGGATGTGCCAAGTGGAAGTTATAGTAACTTCCCCACACCTTGCTGATTCTTGGCCCTTCTATGAGAACGTACTTGTAAAGTGTGCCAAGAGCACAATATTTGATATTTTATTCTAAAACTTGCACCATAAATACTACATATTGTCCATTGTCCAATGCAACTAGTCTCACTTAATTTGGATACTCACTGAAGAACATGTCATTGTTTTACCTGGAACACTTGTTTGATACTAGTTAATATAACTAGTCAACTACCTTATCTTACACATGGTGTATCTACAAAATTAGGATGACCCAGAATCTGAAATTTTTATCACATATACCTTGATAATTTATCTAAATACCCTCTAGGTTTCAAGGTATGAAACATCACAAAAAAAAATTTATAGTGTAAATTCTGCAATGACAAAATTCAGTATAATTTCATAACCCTATCTACAGGATATATCTTTGAACGTATAAGGCCTTAGGATCTGAAATTTGAAACCACGTACCTTGATCCATCTATTAAATATTATCCAAGGGGTTCCTTCTGAAAATTCATAGAAAAACAATTATAGCGAAAATTCCAAGGTGTCTCAGATGTAGCAGCGAAACCCCAAGACATTGAGCTTTGTACCAAATGTTAAGAACGAAATATCAAAATAGCATAAAAAAACTCAGAATAAGTACTCAACGCCTTCACAAAGGGAGAATTTCAGATAATAAGCCTCTTCGATGGGGAAACCTCCTTATACACCACATAAATTTACAAATACAAGATGATTCCAAATGAAAAGGTCTCCTTGGTATATACAGGAGACTAGGAGTTACAATTACAACTAATGGACCCAAGCCGACATAAATAAAATAACAATACTAATGTAATATGCCCCAATTAAGGGGTAATGTTCCAATATTTAGGGCTTAACAATAACCGCTACTCTAAAAGATACTTTAGACAATGGTGATTTGTTTTAATCCGAAAATGACAGCCCAAAAGATATGGATGCCACGTGTGCACCACATGGAGAATGACCACCATTTCTTTTTCATACGTATATCTTCCCAAATTACGGCCACTCAACACCTGGCTAGTAAAGGCCAAAGGTTGACCATCTTGTGTGAGCACTGAACCAATACCAGTGCCATAAGCATTTGATTCTACCACAAAAGTTTTGTTGAAGTCAACAGTTGCTAAGATTGGAGTAGTGCACATGGCCCACTTTAAATTTGTGAAGGCTTGCTTGGAGACATGTGTCCAATGAAATTCATTCTTCTTAAGAAGTTCGGTCAAGGGATTATAAATTTTTCCATAATGGTATACAAATTTCTTGTAATATCCTATGAGACAAAGGAAACCCCAGAGGCGCTTTAAGGTCACGGGTCGTGGCCAATCCTCTATAGATTGTATCTTTTTTGGGTCCACTCTTACCATGTCTCAACCCACAATGTGTCCCAAGTATTCCACTTCACTGGCCCCAAAGGAACATTTGGTCTTTTTGATAAACAATTGGTTTTCTTGTAGCAAGAGAAGGACTTTGTCTACATGGAGAAGGTGGGCATCCCAAGTGCGGCTGTAAATTGTTATCACATATAGTTTTCAAGGGAAGAAGGTTGTCCAAGTTCACAGCCTGCAAAAGAAATGTCAAAGCACAACATTCAGAGTAGTCCATTTTGGGCTCAGAATGCAAGCAACAGGCGAGATCAACTTCAGCGGCGGACATTCCTGAGAATATTAGATCAACGGTTCACGGGAATCGGGGGTTTGAAATATTGTTAAAATTGTTTGTCAAAGGTATGAAGTCCAAAAACCCGAAGTGAGCATGATTTTTCCGATCCGAAGAGACATGTGGCACTAGATCCGGGCTGTGGAGAAATTCATTGCAGGATTTTCCAAGTAAGAAGCACTGAAGAGCCGAGGTGCTGAAATTCTGAAGTCCCGAAACACGTGGCAGCATATCCTTCGCTTCGGGGGTTTTTCCTCCGTGGGGTTTTTCATGTTTCACTTTCAAAACAACTGAAGCCTAGAGGCCCGAACTAAGTCTCAGCCTTCAATTCAAATGGATACACGACGTCGGATCTAGAGCTCCGGAGGAAAGCGAAGGGGAAAAAGCAAGATTTGAGTTTTGATTTTCTCAGAGCCCAGAGACCCGAAGAAGATCTAAGTCATCGATTTAAGAGGATACATGGCAGTCATCAGTATGGACATGTGGCGCACTCGTCGGTCGTGACACCAGACACCTATTCTGTAGTGACACGTGGCACTCAGTCCAGGCAGTCGTGGGCATATCATTCGCTTCTTTCTTAGTGATACGTTTCACTTCTCTTTCATGACACATCATCATAGCAACGACAAGTCATCTTACGGTAGGTTTTATTGTTCAACGTCAAGAGTAGCGTCCCCCTCCCCTAGGGCACATTTTGGTGGATTTATAAAGTTGGTGGGCGGTTAAGCTTGGAAGTAGCGCTAAATATAGCAGGTGTGCCTAGATCTCAGATCATGACCAGATCAGCGGCCACAGTCTATTGCGAGGACGCAATGTGCTCGGTCGATAATTTTCTTAAGTGGTCCCACTATGGAAACCATGGTATGGAGAATGTGCTACGTGGCAAAAGGAGATGGATTGCGGACCCAAAAGCAGTATGAGCCCAAACCACTTTTGAGCGGCCCCGCAATCGCATGTTTATATAGTTTCCTATCTGAGAGCACCACATGGCCGCCCCCTGGGCATTTAATCTCGTTGATTTCTTGAGAAAATGCAGTTAATGAAAGTAGAGTCAGTGGTTGAAACCTCGGTGCAATCCATAAATGGAAGGCATGGAAGGCTCAGTCATGGGGACTGAACCATCAACTCATGTGTTATAACCCTAATTTGCACCAGACATGCATACCTAGCAGCATGCCATCTTACTTACTATTTTTTCCAAGCCAATACTGAATAACTCTTCTTAAAAACAAATTTTTTGAAGATGTACGCACCCTGTACCACTACTGCCCTTGTATGTATGCTATATGCACCATTACTGCCCACGTACATATGCTAGCTGCACCATTACAACCCGCGTATACTCACAAAAGTTGCAAAAAATAAGAAAGTTGCAAGGGAATACGGGATTTTGGGTAGTTTCCTAACCAATTGACCACCCATAGCCCATCACCCAACCGAATAACTATATTTTTGGGATATAAAAGAAGGTTTTGGGGTCCCATTTCAAGGATAAGCATGAAAGTAGTGAAACTCTGCCCATTTCCTAATCCCCCCTTGCCCTAAGAATTTGCAGCCACATTGTGAGTTTTGAGCCAGAATTCCCTATTCTTGCCCTTTTACCTCATCCATAAGCCTATGCCCATTCTCTAGAGAGAAGTGTGAGAGAAGAAGGATACGTGGAAGCAATTGGAGCTTGGTGAAGAGGATCCCAGGACTGGGTTCAAGGAGTACTCGTCGATCTTGTTTTGTAAGTGACTTTATGAGATTAATATAAAGAAGTACTTTTGTCGTCCCGCCATATGATGTGTTTAATCTGTATGATTGATTTACATTTCGTTATGACATCTAACCCATTAATCCATATGTATAATGCTTGTTCATAGTTTCTTGTTTGTCTTTTGGTGAATGCAGGTCATCCTTGGGAGGAGATTTGCAGTCGAGAAGCGACTGACCGAATTGGGATCGACACCGGATGCAGAGTTTAAGGTAAGACTACCGGATCCCTATACTTTGAACTTTATATATGAATGTGGGGTGTTTTCGGGATAGTTGTTAAAAGTAGGAGACTTTAGACAGTTAGCTCTGCATGCACTTTAGAACCCTAGTGTAGTCCGTAGGGGGGTTTTCCTAGTATAGCATAATTGGCGACCGTACTGGGGAGCCTCTAGGGTTTTTAGGGGATCTTTTTGGGTGACTTAATTGGTTTAATTACCTCTTTGAGTTCTCTGTAAGTTACTGAGTCTTTAAGGGATTCTAGTTTTCCATACCAATACTCCCTGTCTTGTCAGCTTTGACTGTTGGTTTGATTTTTTGAGAAGTTACATAGTTGTACGCGGCCTGCAGTGGGTCTGCCTGTGTACATACGCGCCCTACCTTTGGACAACCCACGTACATACGCAGGCTGCTTAAGTGTCAGTAGTGTGCATGTGTCAGGAAGCCTTTTTCTTAAGAAGAGGCAATCATCCTCTTCTCTGATTGAAGTATGACTTCTCAGGGGTTTCTTGATTTAGTAATGGTCTCTATAGTTACATTCTTTAAGCCTAGGTTTGACCTCAATTTGCTTTTCTTAAAAAAAAAAATATTTCTTGTGTTTCCTAGCTTTTTAAACTTATTTTTAGCTTGAAATTTTAAGAAAAATAAGTTGCATTTTGAAAAAAATTCCCCCTCATGGTCGGGGGGGTGGTATGAATCGTGTATTCATCAGCTTCTTTTAGAATTTTTTGTTATTCTTCTTTGATTGGAAGAAAAAAAAATAGCTTGTTAGGTCTCTTTCTTTCTTGGCATCTGCTTTGCATTGTTATTTGAAAAAGAAAAAGAAGCGATGTGTTTTCTTCTAATTTTAAAAGCATTTCAAAAGAAAAATAAGAAAGCTAATCTGTCTTTCCTAGTGTTCTTATAAGTTTCATTTTTCGAAAGAGTCTTAACAACATCAGTTGCACTACCACACCCTTTTTTGAGTAAATCAAGCTACTAAAAAGAATGCTAATCTAAAATTAACTAGACTTTTTAGGTTTGTAGGGTCAACCAACTAGTTTAGGGCTAGGAACTTGAATTAGGTTGGAGAGGAAACTCTTCAAGGCCGTTAAATCAAACATTGGAGTCTGATTTAGGGAGTGTTAAAGTCCAGTAAACATGAAAATTATCCGATACCCCCCTCTAACACAGGGGCTAATCACGAGGTCGCATGTAGAAAGGTAGCAGAGATAACCCCTCCAAAACTGGACCAAGCATAATGGGGAACACATATAGAAGACCTGTCTTGGGATTCCGTTGATCGCATTTGCCACGGAGCTTTGTGGGTCTCGAATCTATTCGAGGTCCTCATATGTCTTCCGAAACACTTGCTTTCGATACTCTCAATAGGTTTTGAGCTTGATACCCTGCTCATTGCGGTCCACCCGACTGTCGACTGTACCCGCCTGGTGATTGTTCACGAGCTGGAAACCTAGTTGCCTTTATTTTAGGGACTTACACAGGTGACTGCAGGGGTATACCACAGTACCTAGGAAAGACATCGGGTCACACTTTGCAGAGTATACCCAGAGGGTTCTTCCGTGTTTGAGTTTCACTTGCACCGGTAAGTTGCTCTAGTGTTGGCTGGTGTAACTGTTCTTCCTACTAGATAATGGTTTTCTTGATTTTCCTTTAGGAGTTTTTCTAGTGTGTTCTCTGTGCTCCTTAGTTTTCCTTAGTGAGTTAGTCATTCATGGATTTGGGTCTCTGACCTAGGGTGTTAGACTGCCCACTCCGTCAATCATGAGGAATTTTTGGTCTTCCACTTAGAAACGTGGACCCGCCTATTTATAGGCGTTGTTTTGATAACACTGGTTTTCCATAGTCAATGTGTGAGACTTTTACAGACTTGAACGATCCCGCAAGGGGAGAACCTATGCATAAGATATTCATGGCTAAATTTCTTGACAATACCAACCAAGGAACCCCTTCGCAAGGGGATTCTTGTGCTTTTCCTTTCTTTGGAAATGTTGGTGTCCCTTTGAAGGCCACTTTGTACATTCCTGGGTTGAATGTGGGACTACTGGTTTGGTTGGGTACCATTCCAAATGTCCCAAATTCTCTTGACACTTCTCAATTAAGCGCTTTATGTCATGGGCATCTTGTTGATGTTCCTTCGTTAACAAAGTCTTCTCCTCCTACTTCTCCCGCCTCTGGTGAACGTATAGTTACTAGTAACCGAAAGTCTAAATGAAGTAGAAAGAGGAAGAATAGGAAGAAGAAATTACCAACCTCTGCCAGCCATGTTGGAGATAGGTCAACAACTTATGCAAGTCATGTTGAAGACTAGCACCCAGCCTCTTCAAGTCATGCTAGGGGCAAGCACCCACCCTCTGCAAGTCATGATGGGGGAAAAAGTCTAGTCACTGCTAGTCATACTGGTAATAGGTCTGTAGCCTCTACAAGTCATGTTATCGACCCATCACCAACTTCTGCAAGTCATGTTGGAGATGCGCAACCAACCACTGGTAGTCATGCTAGGGGCATTGATTCTGTTGAGAAACCTAGACAGATAGGACGTTAGCCTAAGTTCCCTTGTAATATTTGCAAGGGAGATCACCTTACTCATCTATGCCCTGGCATTCCATAGGTACAAAGATTGTGGTCCCTATCTGCAAGCTCTTCTGATTCTAAGTCTTCTAAGCTTTCCTCACAGTCTATTCAGCCATTGGTTGAGAAAGTGGTCACACAGATGCAGTCATCGGTTGATCCCACTCCTCTTTTGCGGGGTGAGGTGCCTTTAGACCATGTAATCTCACATCCTATTCAGACATTTGTTGAGAAAGTGGTCACGCTGATGCAGTCTTCGGCTGATCCCACTCTTCTCTTGGAGAGTGATGTGTCTACCGACTATGATTTTAGAATTTCCAATTCAGTACTGTCAGAACAAGGGGGCATTCTGCTCGTTCCGAGTACACCCCCTCCAATCCCTAGGATGGTTTCCTTTGATTGGAATGACCTTGTTGAGCTTTGTCTTCCTTCTTCTGCACCTTTTCAAATAAGGTTTGAAGTTAATTCAACAAACATTTATCGATGTATTGTGGATGAAGGAGCCTCTGCAAGTATTTTATCCTCCTCGATTTGGAAATTCTTGGGATCTCCCGAGCTTGTGTTTGCTTCGCATGAGATGTTGGATTTTGAAAAACGTCCAAGTGAATATTTGGGGGTTCTTCCTCAGTTGCCTATGTCATTAGGTGGGAAGATTGTCCTTGTTGATGTTATAGTGGTGCAAGGCCCGTTAGATTTCAATATGCTTATTGGGTGTGATTATGTATATGCTATGAACGTTGTGGTGTCTACACTCTTCCGAGTGATTCATTTCCCTCATAATGGAATCATTTTCACTATCGACCAACTAGCATATGATAATCACCATCCTAATTCGACATTAGTTCAAGCTACCCCTTTATATGTTCCTAGTGTTCATGTAGACTCTACCTCGCCACAGGTTAATTATGTGGTGTCTTATCCTCGGTGTTCAATTGCTTCTGAAAAGGAACCTGTGCAATGATGTTTTCCTTCTCGAGACTTGGTCTCAACAATTGATCCATTGGTTTATCCAATGGGGGCATGGGAGCCCTTGCTTCCCCCTCTAGGTCCAAGTGATCTTGAGTCTCTTTCTGAGTCTGATCTCGTTGTTTGTAGATCCTCGAGCCTTCGTGCTTGTGATTCTTCGCTGATAGACTCTTCCAGTCCAGGCCAGAGCCTCCATCGTCATATGGAATATGGTCAGTTTACTTCACCCTTTGGCACTATTGACCCTCGTTTACGTGATTTATCGGATTTTGAATTGCCTTCAGATGAGGCTATCCTTGAAGCCATGACTACGGTTTCTGTACTGTGGGAGGACTTACACCGTGGTTTGTGTTCTCTTCCCTTTTTGGGAGAATTTCCAAGTTGACTATCGAAGAGATTCTTGGTTTGAGCCTAGCAGTGGGCTCTACCTGAACCAGTTTCATACATGAGTCGTAGTCCCCTAGAGTCTTCTTTTAAGCCCTTTTCAGACCCTCTGAACATGAAAAGATTGTCGAGCGATCTTGTTGTCCTTCACGCTCGCCAAACTAAAATTTGAAGGCACACCTGTCCAATGGTAGTTTACCCCTTTTTCGGTCCGGATGGTCAATTGTACGAATAAAGGTATAATCTAGGAACTTCAGTTCACTAGAAGAGTATTCTCAAGTATAAGTTTAACCCTTTTTCAGGCCTAAGGGACTAAATTTACGAAAAAGGAACCCCCACAGAGTCCATAGTTAAGCTCTTTTCAGACTCCCTAAAAGTGAAAATATCATTGAGTGAGATTGTTTCTTCACACTCATTAAACCAGTCTAGAAGAACATCCATTACGGAGTCCATAGTTAATCTCTTTTCAGACTCCTTAAAATTGAAAAGATCGTCGAGTGACCTTGTTCTTTCACACTCGTTAATTGGGTCAGAAAAACATCTACTGACATGAGTTTACCCGTTTTTCCGGCCTGTAGATTAAGGAGAAAAAAGGTACACCTCATGAGATTCGTCTCACTGGGAGAGTTCTCCTTAGTAAATTTCACCTTTTTCGGGCTAAGGAGACTAAATCTAGAAAAAGGCAGTGAGTCCATAGTTAAGCTCTTTTCAGAGTCCTTAAAATTGAAAATATTGTCGAGTGATCTTGTCTTTATCACACTCGTTAAAATGGTTTTGAATAGACGCCTTTTCGGTGCTAATTTATCTCTTTTTTGAACCGACTAGACTATCTTCGAAAAATGTACCCCAATGGAGTCTTCTTTTACGCTTTTTTAGACTCTCTAAAAATGAAAAACCATCAAGCTTACCTTCTCTGGGCTCGTTTAAAATTACATTGAAGGACGTTATCATTGTGTCCTGTTAATCACATTTTCATTCATGCATCTTTGGCCTAATGCCGGCTCCATGTGGCTCTCAACTGAACCTTTGAAGCATGCCTTATACGCAAGACTTGTATCACTTTCCCTCCGCGTCTTGATACCTTAACCCATGGAGGATTTTTCCCGAGTGTAATTTTCTTGCACATGTTTCCTTGATCTGAGAATCAGTGTGTTCCTTGCGCTTGGAACTAGTATGTTTGCGACACTCGTTCCTCCTTTGTAACGTAGCATTATTTTATTCTTTTTCAAGCTTTCAAAATATTGAAAAAGACAAAAAAAATCAAATATACCCCAAAAAGAGGATGGGAAAAGTATTTTCTTTTTATGGAAGCACAATGAGTCACCCTTGGACAAAGCACATTCTTTTGTTTGTTCGTCAAGCTCTGGGATTTAATATGACCTTAGGAATATGTTCTCGTAACATAGAGATGTGTCCTCCATTTGCTTATTCTTCCAAACATATGGAGAGTTTGTATTGCCTCCTGCATCATGAACTTATGTCAATGTCATGCTTCCTGAGTCTCATCATTCATCGTGCTATTGTCCTAGGGAATTTTTACTCAACTTGAGTCATCCCTTCTGTAGTTTGTCTCTTCTCCTCATGCCCGGCCATCCCGAAAGTCCAATCAAAGTCTTTGTTCAAAATCAATGAAGTTCTCTGCCTGATCACCGAGATCCTCTTGTCTATTCCCCGAAAACCCGTCGAATACCTTTGGGTAGTGAATTTGTACACTCATATTGCACTCCTACCTGAGTTTTGAAGATCTTGAATTTGTTGCTCTAGCTCTAAAGGCCTCATCTCCAGCCAGCAGGCGTCATTAGCTTCTTGAAGATGGATATTATTCATGTATATCTTTTGATTTTGAGATGTAGATCCGCTATGTATTGTTCGTGGCTACACTTTATATAATTATATGACATGGATATGTAGTGTATTTGATTGGCAACCATGATTTATCTCATCTCGAGCATGGGTATACCCGCCTCAGTGAGACAATTGTTATTTTGCAGATGGAACCTCCCGAACTCTACTCCCGGCCTCACTCGCTTCGTACGTTGGTAAAGATTTGTAATGTATTTTGGCCATCAAATTCTCTTCTGACCTCACACATTAGGGGGAATCTGTTATAACCCTAATTTTCACCAAACATGCATACCTAGCAGCATGCCATCTTACTTAGTATTTTTTCCATGCCAATACTGAATAGCTCTTCTTAAAAACTAAATTTTTGAAGATGTACGCGCCCTGCACCACTACTGCCCGTGTATGTATGCTAGATGCACCATTATTTTCCGTGTACATACGCTAGATGCACCATTACAACCCGCGTATACCCACAAAAGTTGCAAAAAATAAAAAATTTGCAAGGGAATACATGCTTTTGGGTAGTTTCCTAACCAATTAATCACCCATAGCCCGTCACCCAACCGAATAACTATCTTTTTGGCATATAAAAGAAGGTGTTGGGGTCTCATTTCAAGGAGAAGCATGAAAGCAGTGAAACTCTGCCATTTCCTAATCCCCCCTTGCCCAAAGAATTTGCAACCACATTGTGAGTTTTGAGCCAGAATTCCCTATTCTTTCCCTTTTTCCTCATCCATAAGCCTATGCCCATTCTCTAGAGAGAAGTGTGAGAGAAGAAGGATACATGGAAGCAGTTGGAGCTTGGTGAAGAGGATCCCAGGACCGGGTTCGAGGAGCAGTCGTCGATCTTGTTTTGTAAGTGACTTTATGAGATTAATACAAAGAAGTACTTTTGTCGTCCCACCATATGATGTGTTTAATATGTATGATTGATTTACATTTTGTTATGACATATAACCCATTAATCCATATATAGAATGTTTGTTCGTAGTTTCTTGTTTGTCTTTTCGTGAATTCAGGTCAGCCTTGGGAGGAGATTTGCAGTCGAGAAGCGATCGAACGCATTGGGATCGACACTGGACCCAAAGTTTAAGGTAAGACTACTAGATCCCTATACTTTGTAGTTTATATGTGAATGTGGGGTGCTTCCGGGATAGTTGTTAAAAGTAGGAGACTTTATATGGTTAGCTCTGCCTGCACTTTAGAACCCTAGTGTAGTTCGTAGGGGGGTTTTCCCACTATAGCACCGTATTACCCCTGTGGAAAGATTTCCCTACAAAAGCCATGATGATCTAAGCTCGCGTCTGAAAGAGGGATACATACATAGTATGACAAAAGACTACCCAGACACAATGCTTTGAATATATTGATCAAATCACACTCCTGGTAGTGGTGAATTGTTCTAAGTATAAATAAGTAGTTTTGATGTTTTGTTAAGGTCGTCAACTGATTGAGAAGAGCTCCCAATTTTGTAATGCTTGTGATGCCAGAACTGTTCTCTGGTTATGTACCAAATTTGAGACTTTCATGTTAAAAGAAGTTAGCTTCCTGTTTCTTTTCATTTTGTTTGTAAAAGCTGTTTAAAACACTCGGGCATGGATGATCTAGTCGAGGATCGTTATACTATTCTAATGGGGGTTTGATTATAGCAGTATCATGGTAAATTTTGCTCAATTCCTGGTGTTTCTGTTCCATCTCACACTAGATGGATCGGGCATGGAAGATCCAGACGAGCTCTTGCATTCGCAGGATGATGGAGGTTTGATCATTTTGTGGCTGTAACTATGTTGTTTGGACATATTCTAGTGTCTAAACTCGAGCTCAAGAATGCTCTTGAGTTTGGATTTTTCTTCTCATATCTGTTGGAAGGCCTGAATCCTATAGCAATCTCATTCACCTTCGTCACTAAGTCTTCCCTCTTCTCTCACTTTAAATCAATTTATTGCCTGAAGTTAATGTGGCCCTCACTTCCCTGTGCATTTCTTGTCCAGTTCTGTGTTGAACATCATTCATTATTTTGAGTTTTGTCCATTGACCTCCATCCATATAAAACCAACATCCACCAAAAAAATATGATCGGTACTGGGCTTATCCTCCCGCAATCTGAGGGTGACTCTCAGTGCTAACATTCACGATGTCATTGTCGGGGAACGAATTGAAGATGTTTCCTTGGGATAGAATGAAAACGAGCTTCTGATTTTGAAGGTGCATCAGACATCAGAACCATTGAAGATTGAAACTTGCACCTGGCGACTCCACAATCGAGGACTCCACTAGGGAGGATCATGTTGACAGAAAGATGACCATACCGAAGGGGAAGACTAGGTATCAGTTTATGAGCTTTATTCATGAAATATTGTTCTTGTTTATCAGCTCATTTCTCTCTTTCCCTTCACATATAAAGAGGATTATCCTCTTCTTTGTCTATTTAGATGACAATAGGCCTTCCTTTATTTATCCATGGAAGAAGAAAACATGCCCTCTTTTTGTGTTGTAGATACTGATCTCGTGTCTTCACCTCTTCCTATTCATAAAAACGATATTTTTATTGCATCACCTCTTGAAATTCATCACCCTTGTAGCCCTGAGGAGGTAGAAAATAATTCACAGTCTTCTCAAATCTCGTTACCCTTCATTATTCCTACCGAGCCTTGCCATCAACTCGTTAATCCTCATGATCATCCCACTGATTTTCAAATTAAAATTGGAAATAAGTTGTTTAAACCTTTAAGGCTTCCACGTGACCTTCATCCTTATCCTTGTTATTCCTTTGAGTATCTTCCTCGTTTTCCTGGAGAGGATCATATTTCAGCTGAGAGGCATTTGGAGGCCTTTGAGATATTTCTCGATCAGTGTGAGATTTTTCATGATGATGTTTCCATGAGGTTGTTCTCATAATCCCTGTCTAGAGATGTTGTTGTGTGGTTTAGATGTCTGGAAGTCGGTTCTATTGGCTCCTGGACCAAGCTATGCCATGCATTTTTAAAGTGTTGGGGTGAGAACAAGTCCCTTGATCAATACTAGTTTGAGTTTAATGACTTGAGGAGATGGGAAGAGGAAGATTTGGTTGTCTTCAACAAGAGGTTTTACAGTGTTTATCATAGTATGCCTATGGAGATCAGACCCACAGAGACTGCTGCCATGGTGTACTATGTCATGGATCAACATCCAAACCTGGTCCTTCTCCTAAGAGAGAGGAAATATTCATCGTTAAGACACTTTTTTGAAGATGCCGAAGAAGTCAAAGAGAACATCAGGGCTAGCAAGGGGGTTCATATGCAAGCATATCTTGAAAACTTGCATGTGCCTAAGGAAGAAGATTGTCAGCATGTTTCAGATTTTGAGAAAGAAGATAGTGATTATGAATCAGAGCTAGAACAACATCAAGGAAAAGATATTGTAGCTATTGATGATCGAGAGTTGTTTTCGAAGGAGAAAGGAGTTTTTTTATTTGCAAGCAGAGAGGCATTTACAGAGGTGGAGCCCGATCTTCTAAAGCAGCCAAGATTCTGTCACACGATTCATGATCCTATGGCTATATACATGGAATTGTATGTTTCATATTTTGAGGATTTCCAAGAGCATACCACGAAGCCTTTTCCTTTATACATTGAGGAAAAACATTGTGTGCAAATCTTCCATTTTGTGCCTACATAATAAAAAGAGCAAAGCTTTCCCATGTTTCTTGTTTATGATGATTATGATTCTGATCCTTGGGAGAGTCATGAAGAAGAAGAGGGAGAAAAAATGTGCAGTTCATATCTTGCCCAGAGCCTACAAATGAGAAACCATCACCTGGGATCAGTTAGCTTGCATCAACTGTTCACTCACCCGTGTTTCCCAGAGACATTCATCCATGTGTGAGAAATTGTAAGACAGAGCATGTTTTATGTCACCAACCCAGTGGATTTTGTCATTTTCTCTACGAACCTGTAAGGGAGTACATGGAGTTGCATTTCCTTCATTTCTTGGAGCCACTCAACTTTATCCTGACTTCAACACTGGGAGGAGAGATGAAAAGTGTAATCATTTTGTTGTCACAGTTGCATTGTTTTTGTTTGATCAATGATAGAGTAAACAATTTTGTAGCTAGGGAGTTGCTTGAATGGATATGGTGGAAGTTTTCTTTCACCTAATGCTTTGCAAAAATCAATTAGTCTAGGAATGTACATAAATAAGATCCTCCTGGAGCCCATGTATTTTACTTTCATTTTTAAGATAGTGTGTTTGTCGACCTTTAATCCTTAGCAGGATCTGTTTCGAGCATGACTCCATAGCCCAATGCATAAAGAGATTGGAACTGCTTGTTCTTGGCAACTCGCAGGGAGCATGCCATCCCCTATGGAGCCAAATGTTATCACGTATAGTTGTCAAGGGCAACAGGTTGTCCAAGTTCGCGGCCTACATAAGAAACGTCAAAGTGAAACATTTAGAGCAGTCCATTTCAGGCTTGAAATGCAAGCAAAAGGCGAGATCAGCTTCAACGATGGACATACATGAGAATATCAGATCGATGGTTCATGGGAATCGGGGGTTCAAAATATTTTTAAAGTTGTTTTTCAAAGGTACAATGTCCCGAAACTCGAAGTGAGCATGATTTGTTCGATCCAAAGAGACGTGTGGGGCTAGATCCGGGCTGCGGAGAAAGTCATTGCAGGATTTTCCAACTAAGAAGCACCAAAGAGCTGAGCTGCCAAAGTTCTGAAGTCCCGAAACACGTGGCAATAGATCCTTTGCTTCGAGGGTTTTTCCTCCATGGATTTTTTCATGTTTCACTTTTAAAACACCCGAAGCCCAGAGGCCCATATTAAGTCTCAACCAACCGATTCAAATGGACACGCGGCGCCAAATCTAGAGCTCCAGAGGAAAGCGAAGGGGAAAAAGCGAGATTTGAGTTTTGATTTTCCTAGAGCCCGGTGACCCGAAGAAGATATCAGTCATCGACTTAAGAGGATACGTGGCAATCATCAATATGGACATGTGGCGCACTCGTCAGTCGTGACACCAGGCACCTATTCGGCAGTGACACATGGCACTCAGTCCAGGAAGCCTTGGGCATATCATTCACTTCTTTCTTAGTGACACATGTCACTTCTCTTTCATGACACAACAACATAGCAACGACAGGTCATCCTCTGGGAGGTGTTATTGTTCAACGTCAAGAGTAGAGTCCCCCTCACCCAGGGCACAGTTTGGTGGATTCTAAAGTTGGTGGATAGTTAAGCTTGGAAGTAGCGCTAAATCTAGCAGGTGCGCCCAGATCTCAGATCATGACCAGATCAGTGACCACAGTCTATTGCGGGGACGCAACATGCTCGGTCGATAATTTTCTTAAATGGTCCCGCCATGGAAACCATGGTATGGCGAATGTGCTACGTGGTGAAAGGAGATGGATTGCAGGCCCAAAAGAGGTCTGAGCCCAAACCACTTTTGAGTGGCCCCGCAATCGCGTGTTTATATAGTGTCCTATCCGAGAGAAAAACATGGTCGCCCCCTAGGCATTTAATCTTGTTGATTTCCCCAGAAAAGGCAACTAATGAAAGTAGAGTTGGTGGTTGAAACCTCAACTCAATCCATAAATGGAAGGCATGGAAGGCCTGACCACGGGGACTGAACCGTCAGCCTGTGGTACCCCTGTGGATAGATTTCCCTACAAAAACAATGTCGATCTGAGCTCGCGTCTGACAGAGGGATACATGCACAGTCTGACAGAAGACTGCTCGGGCGCAATGATTTAAATATAGTGATTGGATCACACTCTTGGTAGTGGCGAATTGTTCTGAGTATAAATAAGTAGTTTTGATATTTTTTTAAGGTCGTTAATTGGTTGAGAAAAGCTCCCAATTTTGTAATGCTTGTGATGCCAAAACTGTTCTTTGGTTATGTACCAAATTTGAGACTTTCATGTTAATAGAAGTCAACTTCTTGTTTCTTTTCATTTTGTCTGTAAAAGATGTTTAAAACACTCGGGCATGGATGATCTAGTCGAGGATCGTTATACTATTCTAATGGAGGTTTGATTATAGTAGTATCATGGTCAATTTTTCTCAGTTCCTGGTGTTTCTATTCCCTCTCACACTGGATGACTCGGGCATGAAATATCCAGTCGAGATGTTGCATTCACAGGATGATGGAGGTTTGATCATTTTGTGGTTGTAACTGTGTTGTTTGGACATATTCCAGTGTTTGAACTTGAGCTCAAGAATTCTCTTGAGTTTGGGTTTTTCTTCTCAGATCTGTTGGAAGGCCTGATGCCTATAACAGTCTCGTTCACCTCCCTCACTAATTCTTCCCTCTGCTCTCGCTTTAACTCAATTTATTGACTGAAGTTAATGTGGCCCTCACTTCCCTGTGCAGTTATTGTTCAGTTCTGTGTTGAACATCATTCATTATTTTGAGTTTTGTCCATTGACCTCCATCCATATAAAACCAACATCCACCAAAAAAATCTGATGGGTACTGGGCTTATCCTCCCGCAATATGAGGGTGACTCTCAGTGCTAACATTCATGGCATCGTTGTCGGGGAATGAAATGAAGAATTTTCCCTGGGATAGAATGACAATGAGCTTCTGATTCTGAAGATGCATTAGACATCAAAACCATTGAATATTTCAACTTGCACCTAGCGACTCCACAATCGAAGACTCCGTTGGGGAGGATCACGTTGACAGAAAGATGACCATACCGAAGGGGAAGACCAGGTATTAGTTTATGAGATTTATTCATGAAATCTTGTTCTTGTTTATCAACTTGTTTCTCTCTTTCCCTTCACATATAAAGAGGATTGTCCTCTCCTTTGTTTATTCAGATGATAATAGACCTTCCTTTATTTATCCATCCTTGGAAGAAGAACACATGCCCTCTTCTTGTGTTGTGGATATCGATATCGTGTCTTCGCCTTTGCCTATTCATAAAAATGAGATCTGTATTGCATCTCCTCTTGAAATTGATCACCCTTGTAGCCCTGAGGAGGTTGAAAATAATTCACAATCTTCTCAAATCTCATTACCCTCTATTATTCCTACTAAGCCTTGCCATCAACTCATTAATCCTCATGATCAACCCACTGCTTTTCAAATTAAAATCAGAAATAAGTTGTTTAAACCTTCAAGGATGCCACATGACCTTCATCTTTATCCTCGTTATTCCTTTGAGTATCTTCCTCGATTTTCTAGAGAGGATCATATTTCAGCTAAGAGGCATTTGGATGCCTTTGGAAGATTTGTCAATGATTTTGAGATTGTTCATGATGATGTTGCCATGAGGTTGTTCTCACAATCCCTGTCTAGAGATGTTGTTTTCTGGTTTATATGTCTGGAAGCCAGTTCTATTAGCTTCTGAACCGAGCTATTCCATGCATTTTTTAAGCGTTGGGGTGAGAAAAATTCCCTTGATCAATACTGGTTTGAGTTTAATGCCTTGAGGAGAGGGGAAGAGGAATCCTTGGTTGTCTTCAACAGGAGGTTTTACAATGTTTATCATAGTATGCCTATGGAGATCAAACCCAGAGAGACTTCTTCCACGGTGTACTATGTCGTGGCTCAGCATCCAAAGTTGGTCCTTCTCCTGAGAGAGAGGAAATCTTCATCGTTAAGACACATGTTTGAAGATGCTAAAGAAGTCAAAGAGAACATCAGGGCTAGAAAGGGGGTTCATATGCAAGCATATCTTGAAAAATTGCATGTGCCTAAGGAAGAAGATTCTCAACATGTTTCAGATTATGAGCAAGAAGATAGTGATTATGAATCAGAGCCAGAACAACATCAAGGAAAAGAAACTGCAGCTACTGATGATCGAGAGTTGTTTTTGAAGGAGCGGGGAGGTTTTTTATTTGCAAACAAAGAGGCATTTACAGAGGAGCAACCTGGTCTTCTAAATAAGCCAAGGTTTTGTCACATGATTCATGATCCTATGGCTATATACATGGAATCATATGTTTCATATTTTGAGGATTTCCAAGGGCATACCACGGAGCCTTTTCCTTTATACATTGAGGAAAAAAATTGTGTGGAAATCTGCCATTATGTGCCTACAGAAGACAAAGAGCATAGCTTTCCCATGTTTCATGTTTATGATGATTATGATTCTGATCCTTACGATAGTCATGAAGAAGAAGAGGGAGAACCAAATGTGCATCTCATATCCTGCCCAGAGCCTGCAAATGAGGAACCATCACCTAGCATCAGTTAGCCTACATCAATTGTTCACTCACACGTGCTTTCCAGAGACATTCAACCATGTGTGAGCAGTTGTAGGACAGAGCATGTTTTATGTATAGATTGTGGGGCGCGGCCAATCCTGTATAGATTGTATCTTTTTTGGGTCCACTCTTACCATGTATTGACCCACAATGTGTCCCAAGTATTACAATTCGTTGGCCCCAAAGGAACATTTGGTCTTTTTGAAAAAAAATTGGTTTTCCTGTAGCAGGAGAAGGACTTTGTCTACATGGAGAAGGCGGGCATCCCAAGTGTGACTGTAAATGAGGATGTCATCAAAGAAAACCAAGATAAAATTTAAAACGTAAGGTTTCAATATTTTATTCATGAGACTTTGGAAGGTGGATGGGGCATTGCAAAGGCCAAAAGGCATGACCAAGAATTCATAATGTTCTCCATGAGTACTGAAAGCAGTCTTTGGAATATCTACCTCATTCATCTGGATCTGGTGATATCTTGAGCGAAGGTCTAATTTTGTGAAGAAATATGAACCCTGGAGTTCATCCAATAGATCATCAATGAAAAGAATGGGAAACTTATCCTTGATGGTCAGTTTATTCAGGGCATGAAAATATGAACACATGCACCAAGCACCTTCTTTCTTTAAGACCATCACCACTGGGGACGAATATGGGCTAGTACTTGGGAGAATTACCCCCGTCTCCAGTAATTCATGTATTGTCTTTTCTATTTCATTTTTTTTAGCAAATGGATACCTATAGGGGTGTACATTGTGGGGTTGAATTACCATAAGGAGATGGATTCTATGATCATGATCACCATTAGAGAGAGGTAAGTTTGTTGGAACCTCAAAGACCCTGGGGTACTTGTCCAAGATTAGTTACAGGCTAGGAGGGACTTCAGGAGAGGCTTGATCAATGACCTGGATGGAATTAAATTGAGCAATCACACCATGGTGGCATTTCTTCAAAAAATTTTCCATCCTGTGAGAACTAATGATTTTAGAGGAGCCAACTTGGAGGCCTCGGAGGGTATAGGGGTGAGCCTCTTGGTTGAATCTCATATAAAAATCTTGGTACTCCATTGTAATCGGTCCCAGGGTACGAATCCATTCCAGACCCAATACAATATCACAACCACCCATGGCAATAGAGAACATGTGAGTTTTCATATGATAATCACCCATTTGGAGTTTGACATTCTCACAATGCCCCCCGCACTTCATCGTAACACCATTAGCTATGAGGATTTGAAAATTAGAAACTGGGTGGAAAAAGAAATGGAGCTCCTCAACGAGTCTGTGGTGACTAAAATTATGGGTTCTTCCATTATCAATCAACACCACGTCCGACCTATGTTTGATGTAGCCCTTGATATTCAAAGTCTGTGGGGCCGAAAAACCTGAGAGGGCATGAAGAGATATGACATGTTTTGTTGGTTCCACAGGGGTTGCAACTAAATATTCGAGGTGGACACTTGGTTGGGCGTCCTCTTTGTTAGGAGCCTCATCTGATGGGATTTATTCAGAGGAAGTGGAAGTCAATGCATCAATATGGAAGAACTTTTGTTCACGACATTTATGGCCCAGGGAATACTTGTCATCGCAGTAATAGAAAAGGCCTTGCTTGAGACGTTCCATCATTTCTGTTGGAGATACCTTTTGGACTTTCAATGTTTGTCTTAGAGTTGAGGTAGCCCCTAGGTGAGGATGATTGGGAACTACAATGCGCAGGGGTTGGGCCTGAAGAATGGTCTCTGCTTCCCTAGCTAAATGGCACGCCTGCAACCAAGTGATCATATGATGCATGCAAACATGAGCCTTAATGGCATCCTTTAATCCATTGATAAAATATTCAATATAGAACTCATTCGATAATCCCTCTGTGTGGATGGCCAACTATTCAAATGTTGTGATGAAGTTGATCACAGATCCTATTTTTTTGAGCTTGATGAGTTGGCCCAAAAATGGAATTCCCTATCAAAATGGGCATAAACCACTTTGGTGAACATGGTCCAAGTGGGTAAGCCTAGATAGCATTTCTTATGCCATTTGCACCATTTTCATATTTCTTGATCCAAGTGCAGAGCCCCCACATGAAGTTTTGTCTCATCATCCCTAATATCATGGAGGGAAAAGTAGTGTTCCATTTGCAAAATCCATCTTGTCGGGTCAGATTGATCAAATTTGTGCATCTCAACTTTCAGAATATTATTCCAGGAATGGGGAGGGCCCCAATGAGAGTGAGAAGAATGAGGATGCTCATAATGGGAGGAGTGAATATCCTTATAGTGCGACTCAGGGTTATTTCCCTTGATGAGTTGTGTCAATGTGTTGAACTTGTCCTCGAGGGAATCCTAAATTCTTGGCGGGAGGCGGTCATGGTTGCATTCAGTGAGGTGACTCGACTATCCAAGTCTTCCATGGCCTGAGCACGGGTCTGAGTAGGGGACATGGGGAAAACTTAGGGAGAGCATACAACCTAGGATAAGGAGGCTTGTGGGATAGGGGGGAAATAGGAGGGAGGGAAAGGGGTCGGGCCACATACAAATAGGGTTATCAATGATCGATACCACTGTGATCATTATGAAGAGAGGAATCCAATTGGATAGGTGATCCAGGTGGATAGTAGTGGCCACCCACCTTTTCCAACTGGCTCAAAACAATTTTCTGGCAATTTTGGCAATTTACTATTTTTAGCAGTTTAAACTTCCGGGCCCATTTTGAGGCCCTAAATGAAGGTTTTTCGGGATCTAGCTTCTCAATTATGGCCAAAGGAATCATTGATCCACCAAAATGAATCTCCTTGACGATACCTTTCCAACGGGATATCATGCGCCTAAAATGAATATCGTATGCAAAAGTTACAACCTCGGGAAGTTAATGTACTAACTTACCCAGACGAGGCCCACATGACTTCTGGCGCTTCATCTCCTAGGGTTAGGTTTTTGGATGTCTAGGGGTTTTGGAATTCCTGTTTATTGTAAAAATGCATTCAGAGCCTCATTTTAATGTTCTTCTTGCGAATGAGCGCAACCGTCACATCTCTTCTCAGAGATAAGCCACCACCATTCCAACAAGCTTGTTTTTGTTGCATTTTACAGTTTCAGCTTATTTCCTTATTGAATAGAAAACCAATTTTATTGTATCTATGTTATTTTGTGTTAAGCACCTATTAATAATCTGTAGTCATTTTGTTCTGCTCATAAAATCTAGATCAGTGGTATCAGAGAGGTCTGCTCCTTGTCGTCTTAATGCATGTCCCCAATGAGGTCGGAGTACAAAGAATTGGGTCTTGAGCTTGTTTCTCTTGAGGACAAAATCTCTCGCATGCCCAAGCAACCTCTCATGGCAGGAGAAGAGAAGGATGATGGTAGAGGAGATCCTTTCAAACTATTGATTGAGTAATCCCTCACGCAACAAAGGAACGAGATGATGGATAGTTTCACGCAAATCCTTTGGCGATTACCAACAGGCGATGCATCTTCTTCGACGAGAGGCACCGCCCCCTTCAAGGTAAAAGTAAACTTTGATATTCCTATATTTGAAGGTCAGATAGAAGAAGATTTTGTATACAAGTGGTTGAACCTACTAGAAGGGTATTTTTCTGTCCATAACTTTTCGAATAGAGAAAATATTACTTTTGCACTCCTCGAAGTCGTTCCCCATGTCAAAGATTGGTGGGAAACTTTTTGTGAGCAAAAGGAAATAGAGGAACCCTCATTATTTATAGTCAAGACCACTTGGGAATCCTTCAGGGATGTTATTAAGGAACAATACTACCCTGTTGGAAGTTATGACGACTTGTATACCAAATGGACCACACTGCAGCAAGAAAGAGACCAAGCAGTGCCAGATTTCACAAGTATCTTCCATACCTTGCTAACCAAGTTGGGTATCAAATATTCAGAGTGACATCTGGTGCTCAAGTATCACGAAAATCTACATAGATACATCTAGACTGAAATGGAATTTCTGGACATCTCATCCTTGGGTGCGGCCTACCGATATGCCATCAAAATCGAGCATAAGCTCAAACAAAAGACAGGACAATTTGGGCCTGGGAACCCCTCACAACAAAAGCCAGGAAAGGGCAGCCCCAACCCACAGAAGAAAGGACAGAGAAAATATGGACAATATCAAGATAACCAGTCCAAGCCGCAAGCAAAGAAGGACACCGAAAAGACAAAGAAAGATACCAGGAAGTGGTGCGACTTCCATAAGAGCCCTTGGGATAACACTGTTGATTGCCTCTTAAAGAATTTGTTGGTGGCCGAAGTGAAAGCCTCTAAATCAGATGCGAGTTATGAATCTGAGCCTGAACCAGAAAGGGGAAGATAGATCATTGACGCGGAACCCAGTGCCACCGCTGCTACCACCAAGCTCCAGCCTGGTGAACCAAATGAGCCAAAAGAAGGAGAATGCCTCTTCCATTCACAAATGTGGGTAAAAGGCACCCCATTGCATTTCATCGTTGATAGAGGTAGACAAAAGAACCTCATCTTAGCAGAGGTCATCAAATGGTTGGCCCTGTCGACAACGCCGCACCCACAATCCTACACCATTGGATAGCTCCACCAAGGAAGCGATCTCCGCGTCAGCTAACAGTGTCGACTGTCGTATGACATCAAGCCCTTCAAAGACGAGGTATTGTGTGATGTTGATCTTCTCAAAGTTTGTGATGTTCTTTTGGGCCAACCTTATTTATGGAAACATCATGTTGTATATCAATCTAGGCCTTGTAGTGTTATTATTACTTTGAACATGAAATTGTACAAGATACCCGAGGTAGTCTCACCTAGTGTTATTTCCTTGATCTCTACTAAGTAATGCAGGAAGGTCATCTCTCAGATGGGGAAGTTTGTCTTCTTCATGATTCACTCTCAAAATAACCAAAATATCACAGCCACATCCATGGTCTCTGCGGCCGACCTCTCCACACAAAAGAAGAAAGTAGATAAGGTCATGGAAGAATACTCAGATATCTTCTCCTCACCTACAAGGGTACCTCTGCATTGCCAGGTCAAGAACCCCATCAATATGACACCTGACGCACTGCTTCCCAATGGGCCAGTCTATTGCCGCTCTTTGTTAGAGAATGAGGAGATCAAGTGACAGATCCAAGAACTGCTCCACAAGGGGCACATCCATCCCAACTCATCACCTTGCGGGAGCCTAATCGTGTTGGTATAGAAGAAAGATGGAACCTGGCGACTCTGCATTGATTATCGGGATTTGAATAAAATCACAGTCAGAAACCAATACCCGATTCCCCGAATCGACGACCTCCTTGATCAACTTACGGGGGCCAGATACTTCAGTAAGATTGATCTGAATTCTGGCTACCACCAGGTCCTGATAGAACAGACATATGTATGGAAAACTGCCTTCAAGTCAAAGGAAGGTCTTTTTGAATGGTTGGTCATGCCCTTTGGTTTGGAAAATGCTCCAACCACTTTCATGAGGATGATGGATGATATCCTGCAACCATTCACCAATAATTTTGTAGTGGTGTATCTGGATGACATTCTCATTTACAACAAGACTTGGGCCAAACAATTGCAACATATTCAGGAGGTTTTGCACACCCTGTGGCAGCACAAGCTATATGCCAACTTGGAAAAATGCTCCTTCGACATGGACATGGTCCATTACCTGGGCTACATCATTGATCAGCATGGCGTACATGTGGGTACAACCAAGATCCAAGTCATCCATGACTGGCCAGCCCCAACCACACTCACTGAGCTTCAGAGCTTCTTAGGCCTTGCCAATTTCTACTGCAGCTTCGTGTTGGGATTCTCCCATATAGCATGGGCCCTTATCCAAATAGCCAGGGGTGGTGGTAAGGAGAAATTTGCGTGGGGTTGGTCCCTACAACAAGCGTTCAATGATTTGAATCAGTGCTTGTGCTCATCCCTATCACTTTCACTACTAGACCTGCAACAACCCTTTGAGATCGAGAGAAATGCTTCAGACTATGCGGTGGGCGTCGTTCTCACTCAGCACCGCCACCCCGTGGCCTATCATAGTGAGACACTATCAGATGATGTCTGTAAGTACCCTACTTACGACAAAGAAATGTGCTCAATTGTGCAAGACTACCGCCAATGGAGACATTACATTCTTGAGAAGGAGACAATCATCCACACTGATCATAAGACACTGCAGTTCATACAGACACAAGGAGAATTGCAGAATGATCACCATCAAAAGTGGTCCACATACTTGCAGCAATTCCACCTCAACATCGAGTATAAAACAAGAAGCACCAATCGCATTGTCGATTTCCTCAATAGACCGCCAGTCACGGAACTCACCACAGTCCTAGA
This sequence comes from Picea engelmannii, assembly GCA_009831015.1. Classification (NCBI taxonomy): domain Eukaryota; kingdom Viridiplantae; phylum Streptophyta; class Pinopsida; order Pinales; family Pinaceae; genus Picea; species Picea engelmannii. The sequence continues at coordinate 273,191 of ML776896.1, read as the reverse complement.
ATCTTACGGACATGAGACCTCTGGATGGCCCCAACTCTATGAGATAGATCCAGACTTCGCCACCACCTACCAAATGTTGGGTGGAAACGCAATTGTCGATAATTTCCATCTTCAAGATGGGTTGTTGTGTCGTCTGGGCCATATCTGTGTTCCATCAAGCGAGCGAGCGAAGCTGATCTGGGAATCCCATTACAGTCGGGTGGTAGGACACTTCATCATCGAAAAGACAGTGGCGATGCTACAAAAACATTTCTATTGACCAAAATTTCGACAAGAGGTCAACAAGTATATCAGGTCATGCACTTCCTGCGCTATTGCCAAACTGACCACTAAGAAACATGGAATGTACACCCGTATTCCTACTCCTGACAGGCCATGGGAATCCATCTCAATGGACTACATGTCGGGCCTCCCGTCCACCAAGCGGGGAAATGACTGTGTTTTTGTGGTTGTTGATCTCTTTTCTAAGATGGTGATTCTGGTTGCCTGGAAGAAGGACATCACATCAGAGGCCACTACCAAGATCTTCTTTGAACAAGTTTGGGTACATTTTGGAATCCCACAAACCATTATCTCAGATCGAGACAATCAATATCTCAACACATTCTAGTCAAGCCTCTGGTCACTGCTGGACACCAAGATCACCACATCCACGACCTTCCACCCCCAGACAAATGGCCAAACCGAGGTCGTAAATCGAATGATTGTGCATATCCTTTGCATGTATAATTCAAACAACCCTCGCACATGGGATGAGAGCCTTCCCTGTGTCCAACATAGCTACAACCGAGCCCTTCATAGCTCAACTGACCACAACCCCTTTCAGGTGGGGTTGGGATTCCAACCATTGGGTCCCCTAGATGTTGCACTTCCCCTTGTGGTCACCTCGACCGACTCATATCCTAATCCAAATGAAGTTGACAAAGACACCCAGTTCATTGAGCAGATCCAGCGCATCTACCAACATGTTCAGGATATAGTACAAAAGTCCAATGAGAAGTACAAGCAGCGCCGTGATCAACATCGGGTGCCACATAAGTTTCAAGTGGGCGACAAAGTTTGGTTGAACTTGCAGAAAAAATGCCTTACATGTCCCCATATAAAGCTTCGTCCACTCTGTTATGGTTTGTACACCATCACCAAGGCCATGGGGGATAATTATTTTGAGCTCAACGTTCCTCCTTTCCTTGGCCTGCACCTAGTGTTCAACGTGGATCTCCTTCGCCCTTATTTCCCACCACTATTGGACACCTCAAATGTAGCAGAACAACTGACACCAACAAAGCTCAACCCCGACTGCATACAATAGGCATCCAGTGATCAGATTGTGGACACACAGATCAAGGGCACTCGACAACAAAGGATCCAACTTTATCGAGTCTTTAAAGCAAGGCAGCTCCGCTTGAAACTATCCATCATATCGTTCCTTTGTTGCGCGAGGTCTTCCTCAATAAACAGTTTGAAAGGATCTCCTATCCCATCATATTTCTTTCCTCCTACCATGAGAGATCGCTTGGGCCTGTGAGAGCTTTTTTCCTCAAGAGAAACAAGCTCGAGACCCAACTCTTTGTACTCCGACCTCATTGGGGACATGCATTAAGATGACAAGGAGTATACCGCTCTGATACCACTGATCCATATTTTATGAGAGGAATGAAATGATTACAGATTATTAACAGGTTCTTAACAAAAAATAACAGAGATACAGTAAAAATGGTTTTCTATTCAATAAGGAAATAAGTTGAAACTATAAAATGCAGCGAAAACAAACTTGTTGGAATGGTGGTGGCTTATCTCTGAGAAGAGATGTGATGGTTGCACTCATTTCCAAGAAGAAAATTAAAATGAGTCTCTGAAGGCATTTTTACAATAAACAGGGATCCCAAAAACCCTAGACATCCAAAAACCTAACCCTAGGAGATGAAGCGCCAAAAGTCATGTGGGCCCCGTCTGGGTAAGTTAGTACATCAACTTCCTGGGGTCGTAAATTTTTCATACGGTCTCCGTTTTATGCGTATGATAGCTTGTTGGAAAGGTATCGTCGAGGAGATTCATTTTGGGGGCTCCATGATTCCTTTGGCTTTCATTGAGAAGATCGATCCTGAAAAACCTTCATTTAGGCCCTCAAAATGGCCCCGAAAATTAAAACTACTAAAAATAGTAAATTGCCAAAATTGCCAGAAAATTGTTTTGAGCCAGTTGGTAAATGTGAGGTGGCCACCGATATCCACCTGGATCAATAGGTCTCAAATAGGGGGACGAGAAAGCGGGTCTGACCACATAAAAATAGGGTTAAATATGATAGGTACCACTGTGATTAGGATGAAGAGAAGAATCTAATGGGATAGATCTCAAATAAGGGTGTGGGTGGCCCCAGACTTTTTTTTTTTACTCTCGTGGAGTTATACTCCGATCTGGAGAATACTGCAATGTTGAAAGGCCCAAATTCTTAATAGGAAAAAATGTGTATTAATTTCGCAACCAAAATGCAAGAGGTTAAAGTTGCACAACAATAGATCTTTTTTGTTCTATTTTTATTTTCGTCCCAAGGGTTAGGGTATTCAAGGTTTCTACAGAAAAGGGTTTTCCCTGTGCTATAGCTCTCTGATATACATGTAAGGTCCAACAATATTAACTGACCCAATATCTTAGGGCACCAACTAAGGAGGCTAGATTGTGTCCTTAGCCATACTACTCAACTACCTAGGTATGAGAGAGTATCTTCCCGAGTGTTGTTCTCGGTGACACTATAGAAATCAAGCAGCTAATTGGTTTATCTACGAAGGGCTTCAAGATATCTAGTTCAATCTGTATACAGGTGTTGTCTGATGTGCTACCACTCGAAGGGGTACCAACATGGGTTACAAGGGTGGTCAATAATGTGCACTTAAATACCATTTGTAGTTCCTGTGTGTATGCTTCTTTGACTGTGGATTTATGTGCTAAACGATAGATCTTTATAGCTCTAAGACGTCAGAATACGTATCTACCCTGAAAACAAATATCCCACAAATTTCTGCCAAGAAAAGTTCTTTGATACCACTTGTAAGGTACCAGATCTATTATAATAGCCAAAATAGAAATATTGCAGAGAATAACAACAGAATGACACAATATATGAAACCAAAACACCAAAATAATACCTTTTATTGATAGGAAAAAATGTTCACTTGCCTCTTCGAGGGGGCAACCTCCAACAGAGTAGCGCTATATTACAATAATTCTCAAGACAAACTATCAAATACCTCCTACTCTTATTTATACTAATTCTATCTTCTAAGGAAACTTCTAGAGGAATATCTTTCTAGAAGCGGAAGCTTCTATTAGGTCTTCTGACATTGAATTATTCTCATTTATTTAATAGGCCTTATTATATAATGTTGGCCTTTATTACATAGAAAATATATCATACTAACTAATGACCCACGAAGAGGGGTTATGATCATATCCTAACGGTCTCTTCCTTGTCTTGTTACAATAATTGGTAAGATATTATTATTACATTGCAATCATTACCATTAAAGATTTTTTTTATCTTACAATATGTTCCTTATCTTGTTACAATAATTGATAATATATTACTAGAATACCCCTGAATCACGGGAAAGGGAATGTTGAAGTGGATTGGAGTGCTTATGTTGCTCAAAGACAAGGGAAGTTTTTTTTTTGAATGGTCGGATCCCTTGAATAGCGTCTAAGAATAACTAATTAAAATGATCCTTTGATGGGTTAAGCATCAATGGACAAATGGTGGGAGGATGTGATGTATGAGGTTGTGAGATATTGAATCATCATCAAATAAATTTGAGTTCAACAACCATCAGGGCTTCTAATGTAGATTCAGAAATGTTCCTCGATGACTAACCCAAATGAGACATATGGCAAGAATAATGCAGTGATGATATATAAAGAGAATTTCCCAAGGAATATTGGAATAGGAGGAAAGAGAGGGTCATTGTTTTGCCTTGGTACATTTTTGTGGTTCATTGGTACAACTCAATTAGAGACTAGAAATTGCATGCACGACCTTGAGATTATTCTATAAAATTTTCAATTACCTTGCATGTTAAAAGATGAACATGAAAAACATATGTTTGAATGTAGACATTCGTTGGCATATGTTTGTTATGGAATACGAATTTAATTTGTCAAGACTAGAGGCAAAGTCATCAACTAATTTCTTGCCTTTGTTTACCATGTAAGGAATGAATGGATACTTCCCACCAACTTCCCTTTTATCACTTTTGGGAATATTAGATCACCTCATAGATCGATTCATTGTGAGATTGTTAAACTTGAATATAATTACGACAAAGAAATGGATATACCTTTAAATGTGCATTATATTTTATCAAACTAAAGGTTGAAAGTGAATATCAAACAACGTTATTTCAAAACTAATGAGAAATATTCCATTTAATATTTATTCTAAATTCACATCAAAACTATATTCATATTACCAAATTTAATCAAAATAAAAAATGGCCCCAATTTGGAAAATAAATAAATTAATAATGTTATTTTGTGCGCTACCTTTTATGAGATAGATACTAATTAAGTATGATTTTTACATCTAAAGCAAGCTATCTTGTTTTCAAATTCAAGGATAGAGAAATAATATCTTCCAAAAGTATAGTTGAAGTAGTTTCAATGTATAGTTTATGACAATGAATTAGAAAATTAGTTGGTCCTTCCAGGCTTTTAGAGTTATATGGAATGACAAAAGTCAAATTGTCCATTATTCTTGATGAAGTTGATATGTTTTGTTGTAGGTTGGTAATGAAAGAAAATTTCTCAAGGTCCTTCATAATTAGGGAGAGAGGTTTTGGAATTGACTATGATTATTGGGGTACAGATCAGAGAGACAAGGGAGAAAGCTAGGGTATCAAAGTGAATATGTTAAATTTCAACCACCAAATGCATGTGGCATGACAACCACAACCTACTTCTTCGTACTCTTTGAATTAATGAAGATATACGAGTTTAGATTTGATTTCATGGAGAATGGGAATCTTAATCCCATGGTTGAGCCAATGGGCCTAAAATATACCCAAAACAACTCGCAGAAGATTGTTAAAACAATGTTAGTTCCATTCATATGTTTGCATTGAGGTTTTTTCCAATGAAAATTGTTAAAGTAGGGGTTTAGAAGTTTGGAATTTCAGAGCTTAATAATGGTGTTATACATTAAAGTATTCACCCATAAAATACATGTTAGTATTGCATCCCTGTAAATTCATTTTTATATCATCGTGGTTATGTTGTTGAATAAGATTCACAAGAAAGAAAGGGGATGCAAGCTAGCATTAATAGTTTTGATTGGCAATTTGACTATCATTTTGTTTTATCAAATGAATATTTCCAGTAAGGTAGATTTAGTAGTTAGATTGTACCAAACCTATATTTTTGCAAAGGCTTTGTAAGCTCATGTGGGAGAATCTTAAAAAAAAAAAAAAACATGTAACGAAAAAATGAATATGCAAACATCTAATTTGAATTTTTGTGTACCATCAACTTTGAGCAAAGAAATGCCCATAAAAGATCATAGATCATTGCAATGTCTAAGAATTAGAGAGGGAAGGGAAAGTAGAAGGATCTCAATCCCCAAGACCAAAATTATCTTGGCCAATTCAGTGTTATGCTCACATAGCTTTGTGAGTGCCCACCCTAAGCTTACTAGTGCACATATATATGAGAAAAATGACCTGGATGTGGTACTTGATAAATTTAAAATTGAATGCAAATGCCATCATAAATAAGAACATAGTGGTGAAGTATTTAAAAAAATACTCCATTCTTCCCTCATCTCGGTATATGATGCTCGCCCCAACCATGCACGATCTGGAGCTGCTAACCGATATGCCAATGAGGGAGCTCAAAGTGATCATGGATGATGCAAGGAGAGTGGAGGCCATTATGTTGTCCATCAACATATAAAGTGCCAACATATTTTTCTGTATTACATCCTAAAAAAAAAAACACATGCTAATCACCAACCATATACTCTGTAATATCCATTAAGGGATTCTAACTGAGTGGCTTATCACCATCACCATGTCAACCTATATTTCTCTATTGAGGGCATTGACACCAACCAAAGTGGTGATGGGACAACATATATCCTATGGAGAAGCCATGTGTGGTAGTCATTCAACAAGAGAAATCTTGTAGGGCCCACGATGAAACCATATACTACTTCTCCAAAGCCATTTTATCAAACCCTGACATATAGGGCTTGTCAATTAAATTACTACAAATCAAAAAAGACATGATTCAAGCCTCGAAGTCACCAACTAACAACAACTTGAATAAATAATCACTGCATGTAAATAAATTTAAATTAGCATCTCGAGAACATATGTGAATTGGTGAAGAAGAAGAAGGGGGAGAATAAGAAGAAAATGAAGACATGGACGAAGGAGATGGTGACAAAAATAAACCAAATGATGGAGAAATGGGTGGAGAGGATATAATGAATGATGGAGAAGAAGAAGAGGAAGGTCGATAAGGAAGGTCCCAAGGAGAAACAAATATCCTAAATAACCCAAGGAACCAAAGCCCCACTAGCCCATCCCAAATATGCAAAAGTTTGATGACAATTTTTCTCTAAATTCACATGCTTTTCTCTTTGAAATTTTGTAACAATTTTTTTTAATGTGAGTTGTCTTTAGTTTGCATGCTTAGGTATAAGTTATCTTGTGAATATTGAATCATCCTCTATGCATTTCCTTGCATTATTGGTTATGATTGTAATTGTTCAATTAACTTTGTTATGAATTGATTCTCCATATGTTTTTGTGTGTTTTGTGTTTATTTTTACCTTTTCTCTTTTTTTTTTTTATTACATTATTTTATTATATAAGCTCTCTAAGCGCAAGTGAGAGTGATTCACTAGCAAACATCCATCTTAATATAACTTGCCCAGTGAACCTAGAAGAACGTCACCCCTTACTATAGCAAAGAAAGGAAAACAAAGGAATGGTTGTTTTCCAAAAAATACAACTCAAACATAATAGCATAAATCATTCATCGGTGTCTAGATAAAATTCAGCTTGGGGTAATAAATCATACCAATTGGAGTAGAAGTGATTTTGAAAGAGTAACATGGAGGTTTTAGTTTCTAAAATATACCTAAGCGTGATAGTACGTAGCGTTGCTGAAAGTGGTGGGGTCTCATGGTTCAAACAAATTGTTTACAACAACTGTCGAGAAACAAAGTTATCATGCAATTATTATTCACAAGAGCATGGTGAAAACAAAGATTTTCTAACACTTAGTTATGGATTTGCAATACTATATATATATATATATATATATATATATATATATATGAAAAGTTATATTTGATTTTTTTTTTTTTTTACACAATACCATCCTCCTGCTATTGAATATAATATGTCAATAATACATAACAAATATATTTTTAATATTTAAAAATTAATAATTTAATAATAATATTTTTAACGATATAGTTATGATTAAAAATATGTATTTTCTTCTTGAAAGTCACATATTCAATTTCAAAAGGAAGTAGGGTGTATACTTGTGAGTTAGTGTGTCACTGGAAAGGTACCAACACTCTTATTATTACTTACAATTTAGAGAGACAAATTGTATTTTTTCAATAGATCCCAATGCCCAAAATAATTTTATGAAAAAATATGCTTTTAACAATGCACCATTAATTATACACACTATATTTGTATTTCTTACTATGTGAAATTAGATTTTTTATATCAATCAAAGAAAAAAACCTTTTTAATCTATGATCAAGATTTGTTATCAACAATCTTATTTATCCATGAATATTAAATTATTATTTATCAACCCATAGTTACAAGGATCTTTTGAATTTTCTCAACTACACATGATGTAATATCACATATTATTAAATAATAATAATAATAATAAATGAATATATGGTATAAAAATAGAAAGAAAAATAATAATAAATGAAGTAAAATATTAATAATAAATAAATAAAAGGAATTATCTTATTAATAGAATAAAAGGGTAAAAATAAAGAAAAGATAAATTTATGGAAAACTAAATTAAGAAAGGTTAAGAAGAAGAAAACTACATGACTAGTTACTTAATGACAAGTGGAACTCCTGCATGGATGTGTAATTTCCTTGTTTTCAATCCTTAGTTTAATGATGTATGATGTAAATATGATATATGGACATGGGCCAAGAGATGCAATATGTAAACATTATATATCAAAAATAATAAAATAAAATGTGATGTCGGTTGTAGATAGACATGGACATAGTCATGGGGGTTGATTTTCCATAAGAGAGGAGGGGTCTAAGGGGGTTTTATTCATATGTCTTAAATTCCAAACCCTTTTCCTAAAATTATTGTTTTGAGTGTACCTTCTAATTTTCCCTTTTGAATGTTAAGAGCCCAATCAAGGAATACATGTAAGAGGGTGGGTGTGAGAACTCATATCCCATAGTTATTGGGAGAATGGAGATGAAGTACAATCAACATTGGGGAGTGTGAGAGTCAACTTGCTTGGACAAAAGGGAAATTTGTATGGAAAAAGAGGGGAGATTTTACAGTGAGTTTTTGGGACAATAAGGGAGAGAAGAGAATTGGAGCTTGAAGGCAGCCATAGTGGGCATGTGTGGCATCTTGTTGGATCTGCAAATTCATGAAGAAGAAGGTTGTTAGGCCTGCAGGGTGACATTTTGTGTGAGAGATTACCCTATAGAAATGAGCTTGTTGTTGTGATATTTTTCATGTTGCAGCTGACATCCCTAGAGTCCCCAACAAGAGATATTCCTAGCCAACCTATGTTGGATCCCTAGAGGGAAGTGGGAAGACTTGAGGGACTATGTGCAATGAAGGTGGATCTCATTCCTTGGGTTATACAAGTTGAAGAGAAGAGAGCTGGTGGATTGGGTATTTGTAGGAGAATTAGTTTGTTGTGGGTTGTGTTGGGTTGTAAGTGGGCAATAGAGAGACACCCCTTTCTTGTGGATTCGTAACCCTAGCTTGGGGGTGATTCGTCGCTGAGATTTGGAGAAAAAAATCTACGGTTGGGTGGAAGGTATATCCCATGCAGCCAAATGCACATTTGGTTTAAAATATAAGTTTTTATCTATGTTACATTGTTTATATTTATGGGTTTGATTTGTTGTGCATATACTATGTTCTTGAGTAAATTATATGTTGTTTTGTATTGTATAATTGGTTGTATTCATAATGTTGTTAATGCATGTAAAACCTTAATGCATTGCATTTAATTATGGGATTATTTGTTGTGCACTTACTTTGAGTTTTAAGCAATTGTATGTGACTATGTGAATGTTAATTTAGCTCCATTCATGTTAAATTAATGTCGTTACATGTATGAGCGTTTTTAGCATGACACGTTGCATTAAAATTAATGGTATCAAGAAAAAAAATTGGGTTTAGTAGTGGGGTACATTACAGAGTCGTATCAAAGCTTTTAGTTCAACACTGGACCTGTATGGGCCAAAGACCAATGTGAATTCGGTAAATTCTCTATTGAAGAGTTTTCCTCTACGATGGATTAGGGAAATTTGTAAAACTAGAGAGAAATCTCCATATTTTTTAGCAAATTCAGATTGAATTTGCACCTAGAATGGTTGAGGTGATGATCAATGACATCGATATGTAAGTTGCAAAGTTAAATTTGTTCTCGAAGGTCGAATTTTGTGTTTTAATGGCGACTAAGGAGTTAGTAAAATAAACGGCTCAGATCACATTCGATTAGGTGATTAAAAACCAAGATTCATTTTGGATCAGTTAAAACTTCCAAGTTCATTGAATAAAATTTTTGGAAGAATTATAAAATTCTCAAAAATCATATTTTTTAGGGATTTAAAAAAAAATCCGTACAATTGATGTCGTGGACCATACCCTTGACGTGGACTGAGAAGGTCCATGTTGGTAGTGCCATGGTGGAGAAAATCATGAAGCATGTTATAGAATTTGATGAATCGACGACTGATATTGCATTCAATTTTGAGATCGACTGCCCAAATTCATTCTAGATGTGGTCAAAATCCTCTAAGTCTGGAGTTCGACAAATTTTGGTGAAGTACGAACAAAATTTAAAAGAGAATTGTCGATGTCCAATGGAGTTTGAAGCTCATCAAATTTCGACGAAGTCCAAAAAAAAGTAAAAAGAGAAAGAGAAGAGTAGAAAGAAAAGACAAGAAAGGGAGGAGAAAATGACCAATTTACAAAAAAGTGTGGAGCCAAAAAATTGTTTTGGCCATAACATGGGTGTTTCAACTCATAATCAGATAAAAATTTAGGTGTGTTCAACATAATGAGGGCTACAAGAATTTCAGTGAGGGCCACTAGATATTTCTTCTTAAAATTTCTGAAAAACTCAAATTAGTGACTTTTGAAGATCAGGGTCATGCTAAGTAATCAGGGCCCAGATGAAGGTGAAGATTTTATAGAGAGCTCAAAAATAATGCATGGAGATAACCATTTGGGATCCTGGAAAAATTCAAAAGGGGTTGGTGTGGGGATACTGAAATAGTGCAAAATCCACTATTTTCGAGCGCGTTTTGGGGGTTTTTGAAATCTTCAGAGGAGGAAAAAGGACTCTAGGTCACAAATCTGGAAAAAATTATTTAATTGACAATTTATCTACACATCAATCCGAACAATTTTTTTTGGGGCAATTTTTCCCATTTTTGCTCAATTTGGGAGATAGCTATAATTCGAGGGAAAGTGCAAACACACAAGTCATCCATTTCATATTTATACAGAATTTGACTGGAGTATCAAATTCCAAATATGAGTGATGATATGTGTTCGAGATCATAAATTCTATATGTACCCAATATATATAAAAAAAATACGATTCTTGACCGATTTTACTCTACAAGTGGTAGAAATTTGTCTCAGAAAAACAAAAACAATGAAAACAGAGCACAAATGAGTAGAAAATGCAAACTTCAGAAGGTTGTAACTTCTAGCTCAGAACTCGTAATGAGGTATGAATACAATCATTGGAAATATATTTTAAGGGAGAATGTATATAAACAATCATAATTAGATTCCAATTCATCCATACCTTTCACAAATTCAACTGAAGCATGACCTACAATCTAATTTATAAAATATTTTACATTATGCATAACTCTTACAATAATTGTTGCATGCACATTTCTTGAAGAATTAGAGGTACATGAAAGAAGATTATGTTCCTATATGAGAAATAGGGATATGTAGGATTCCTAAGGGTCTTACAGCCATGAAGAGGAGGTCAAAGGTCCACATTTCATCATGGGAAATGCAGATACTAAGTCCAATGGAAGAAGAAGCAGGGTGGAACATATGGAGCTAGTTGAAACTATAAGAAGCTTGCAGAGAGAAGTGCAGAGCTATAGGGAGGACAATGAAAGGATGGTGAGGGATTAGGAGGAGCTGTTGCAAATTATGAATATGCTGCAGAGACAATTCAATAAGGATTCTGGCACAAAACAAGTAGCGAGTGATAGGCAAGTGGCAACATCTAGAGATTCTCATGATAGGAGTGTTGCAATAATGATTCATTTGTATGTTCTAGATTAATTATTGTTATGTCTCCAAGGTCTAATTAGAGTTAGAGAAATATGCTTGAGATATTTGTGGAGAAATTGTTCACTGAATTGAGGAGTGATTTTTGAGATATTATAGGAGATGATAGTTTCCTGAGACATCTCATCTCATGTATAAATGTATGTTTTGGTAATGAATAAGTTTGAGTTGGGTGTGCATTATTGAGAAAATTATTTGCTCCATTATTAATTTGTTGGTGTATTACTTCATTTGGTATCAAAGCAATTGGTCGAGTTTTTTCGAGAGTAATTGTGTAACATGGAAGATGTGTACGGACCGGTGCATTTGGTGTATGTGGACAACAAAAATTTGAGCGTAGAGAATAAGAACTTATTGGGAATGACAGATCATGTAGGGTTTTGATCTACCAAAAATATTGTGTGGAGATGAGAGGACAACAAAGAAGAGCACGTTATTTTGGTTGGAAAAAGTAAACTTTATATTGTTATTTAGGTCAACACCTTATGTTTTTTGAGCTCTCGAAATTGCATAGTCAAAGGCATGAGATCTATGGGTGGAAACCATCTCGCTTTTGTGTTGAAAGGAGTTCACTTTTGAAATGGAAATCAAATAGTACGAGAGGAAGGAGGTTAGTATTTTTTTTTGTTAAGAACCAACTCTCCATGGTACAAGAGGAAGGAGGCTCATATTTTTTCATTAAGAACCAACTCTCTAAGTGAGTTGTAATTTATTTGATTCTTTTATCAAGAGAAAGGGGTTGAGGCATGGTCAACAATATCTGAATGAGTGTGGCATAAGAACATTAATTTGTGTGGATTTTTCTTTTTCATTCATTATTCTTTATTTGGTGTGTTTAATTCAAGGACATAATTGGTTATTCTTCTTTTGATGGAATTTCATCGATTGGCGTGAGTATTTTCACTTTAGTGTGAGACCGTAATCTCTTATTAGTCCCTACCGTAGGCATAGAGGGACTATAGTGATTGATAAATCGTTGACCTGGCATTAGCTTGTGCGTTGACCAGGAATATTTCCCTATTGTCTATTGTTGGAACAAGGGAAGTGAAAATATCGATTTTTATATAATAAAAAGTATAATGTTTGTCAAGATCTGATTGGACAATGGATTGGAGGTATTATTGCCGCCTTTGCTATTCCCAATGTAAAATATGTTTGCATTTCCAAAGTATTTGGTAGTATATGGTCCTTTTCAATCATAAATTTTGTTATGCATTCGTGGAACGTGGATTAATGCTAGCATTAGTTCGAATGTTTCCCTTACCATTTTCTGTTGGGTGGAATACATTTTCCACGATATTGCTATGTCTAATTTTTGCTTTATTGTTGCGTTCTTTGAGAGAACAGTCCTGCCACACTGCATCTTTTATTAAATGCTTACACAGGCCTACGCCCGTCGATGGTCCTTACTGTCTTAACTGTTTACCTAAGAGCTATGCCAGTCTTAAATGTTTATTGTACAGATGCCTTGCAATACAGTTTTGTTCATGCCCGACATCCCTACTCTTGTGCTCCATCCTTGTTCGTTGTTTCGTTCCATGATTTTGGTTCTTGTTTGATTCAACTTTGCAAAGTTGAGGTCCTACACTCGCAGTTCGAGCTCTTCGTGGTTGTTCATTGTTTTGTTGTTCTTCAAATTTGCAAGTTGTTGGACCTGTTGTTGCGGTTTGCATTTTTTTTGGCACTGAGGTCTTCTCATCCTTTGTTGACGGGTAACTTTCCCTGTTCTTGTTGGTTTTCAATATTCTGTTCCAGACCATTTTTGTATGTGCTCTTATTTTTTCTTCCTGGAAACAATGCATCTTCATATGGCGGATGTCGCGTCCATAGTTTTTTCGAAAATTGCAATGCAAAGGGCTTTACGAAAAGTAGTTGGGAGCTATCAGAAGAGGGAACCATCGAGCGGGGTGTAGACGCAGTGTATGCTTCTACTCTGTGGACTGGAAAACTGCATCTACTTGTTTTCTTTCTGCTGAGTTAAGTTATGGTTTTATTTTTTTGCGGTCTTTCTTCTGTTTCGTTCAGTTTCCAGTGTCAGTCTATTTTCTTCTCATATGCTATGGGAACTAGGGGGGATTCAAGTTGAGAAGAAGAAGGTTTAAAGATACATACGAGGATTGGTGCGTTATTTTGCTTTTCTTTTTTATTTTGTTGGTTTTTATTTTTTGCCTGTGCTTTTCTCTGTTTTGATAGAAACTGAAAGTATCTACCAAACAACTTCAAAATGACAGTTGAAAAGATGAAAGAGGTAATAGATGTTGGGTCATATGAAAAAGATAAATAGTCCATTGTACATGACAACATTGACGTGGTTTTGCATAGGAATGACCTTTTTAGATTGGATACATTCTCGTATACTGTTGGGGATTGCCTTTTCGATACATTCCAGATTCTATTGCATTTCTGGTATTCATCGACCGAGCTGCGCAATGGATTGATAGATTATTTCTTGTCCTTTTTTAAAAATGGCGATGTTGAGGCTTTGTAGTCCTATGAATACGAACTGGAATCTGATTTTCTTTGGCAGTTGCATGGAATACATGATGTGGCTACATATTTTTCAAATATTTGGTTGTCTGCATCTACAGTTCCTCCTGCACATCGGAGGGGACTTTGGAGAGACACATTTTGTATATGGTGGCTTTCTAACTGGCTGAATATATCAGTTGGCATATGGTCATTGACAAGAAAAACAAGATATCTACTATTCAACAAAACTGCATCTAACAATCCATATTGCATCTTGTTCCATGATGTCGATGCCCTCAGTGGCCATTATGAACCATTGTTGTACAGAAAAATGTCCATATGCAATATAGAAGGTCCTCGTGTCTACTTGTGTGTTATTTGCAAAGACTTTCAATCACAATGGAAACAGATTTTGGATGGCATAGATTGCTATGGTTTATAGCTGGCAACAAATGTTGTGTCTAGTTGTGGAGATAGTTTGTTTAATGCAATTTGTTGTTTGGTAGTAGCCGAGTTCGATGTTGAGTCACTACGTATTTACACTGTACAGTGCTTCTGCAATGTGATTATAAGCGGCAACGAACATGCTTTTAGGTGCTTGCATCAACACCTTTGCCCATATCTCATGGAAAATATGTTGACAGTAGGAAGTTGGTAGGAATACCTTGGGAACATGGCGCTTCCATATGAAGAAGGGAATATGGAGGGTTGCAAATTCTGTTTGCAATGGTTGTCTATGGTATTCAGGGTGAAGATCCAGGTTTGGTCGGTCTCGCCAACTGGAACTGCCCATTCCTAGGTTACCGATTCAAATTACAATCGAACAATTCACATCATGTCATTAAAAACAGATACAACACATGTCCATTATGAACCTTTGCTTGGCGATATCGATAGTTCAAGGTTGAGTGTCCATGCCACCCAAATGACATCGAAATTGCATACACGTGGAATGATTTTTAGTGAAAACGAGAGTCATCCTGGTTGCGATATGGGCAGACAGGTCTTGAACAAAAAAAACATGCGTAGAATTCATTTCAGTTGTGATGAGGCCATAGAGGGCTTAAACAAAAAATGTAGAGTAAGTTATCACAATTTGAAAAAAAGTATTCGTCAAATGGTCCAACTTCTGATAAGCAAATAGGGGCCTTGAACAAAAAACGTAAGATAGTTTATGAGAAACTGGGTGAGAGTGAAATTCATCCCAATTTCCACCAGGTCATCCCACCCTTGGGCAAGAAACGTAGAGTAAGTTACCACAACTTGAAAAAGGTCATGCACGAGAGAAAAAAATACATTGCTACACTTCTTTTTAGAGAGAAACTCACATATGACAATGTAAAGAAATTTGTTCGTGCAGAACATAACATAAACATGTGTGATTGCACATCCCAGAATGGTCATGCAATTGTGGCAGTTCATGGTGTACATGAAAAACAGGAAACAGTTTCTACCCATACTTCCCTGCGGAAAAAAAAATGCAAGACAAACCTACGTGAAACAAATGAAAGACATTCCTTCCATTGCATGTGCAATTTGTGAACAACTGAATTTTTCAAAAAATAGTAAGTCTTTCACACCTGATTTGCAAGAAGAATACCTCTGGCTGACAACCCATGATAAACCATTTTCCAGTGAGAAAGTTTGTCTTCCATGCAAACGATCGCTTGAAAATGGAAAAATGCCACAGTTTGCAACCCCTGACCGAATAAGATGTAATACACCACTAGCAGATGTAAGTTCACTTACGAAACTTGAGGAGAGACTTGTCTCTCTATGAATTTCATTTGCTCAAATTAGACCTTGGGGATATAAGCGACCCCAGATGGGCTTAACAGGATCAATTATTAATGTGCCTGTTCAGCTAGATGTTGTGCAAAAGCGTTGCCATAGTTCATTAACAATACAATTACAATCGGTGTGGCTCTGAAAAGACGCTTGCAATACAAAAATGTGTATCAGACAGGCAAAGTGCATGTGCATACTGTTATGAAAGCATTAAAGGAATTATGTTCCAAGGCCCTGTACAAAGCAGAGAACATTTGTATAAATTCCAACTAGAGCAGTGTTCTCGCAGAAGAACATGGCAACTCTGCAGAGACTCTCGAAAATCCTAGTTATTCTGATACAAGTGATGAATCGGAAAATGAAACACCTGTTGAAACATTGGTCTATGGATTCACTGATTCATAGTGAATTCGTGACTTGCAAGACAAAATTGTCGAAATTGCACTTGGCGAGGAGCAACATCCACTTGGAATATTCAAGGACAAATTCGCTAAGGAAATGAACTTTCCAACATTTTTCTACGGAGATCCATGTGGCACTGATATTATAGAACGATTCAATTATCATAAAATAGTTCGATGGGAGCTAATACATTCAAGCGGTTACTTCTCCTATCACATAATAAATTTGTTTTTCAAAACAATGCACATAATAATAGAGCAAGTTCTATCGTGCATGTGGGTTCGAATAAGAAAAGGTCAGTTACAAGGAAGAAATTTATTGGCCCAGGATGTGAAGTACAAAGTAAACTTAGAAAAAATTCTGAAATCTGATATTGGATACATAGATTTCAAGAACATCCGCACCTCTCCTGACTATTTGTAACAAAACAAATTTTTTATTTTGCAATGATTCGGTAATTGGGTCTGCCAACATTTTTCATCACATTTACAAGTGCAGAGCATTGTTGGGATCCATTGGTGGCTGTCATTTCTGATCTGCATAGTAACAGGAAACGTAAAAAAAAATCAATACACTGGAAAATAACAACATTGACTACCTCATAAGAAAAGACCCGGTGACATGTAATCGATACTATAGACATAGAATAAATGCTTTGAGACAATTGATATGTCACAATGAAACATTTTTCGGAAAAATATCGGACTAATTTTTTGTGACTAAATTCCAAAATAGGGGAAATGAGCATGACCACACACTATTGTGGATAGAGGGTGCACCGGTCTATGGAGCTGATAACAATTCAGAGATCGAACAATTTGTTGATAAATACATAACATGTAATACAGATCATTTGGAACCAAACCTTGCGAAAGTACATAGACATTACCTACAAGAAGTTGTAGAAAACGAAAAAGCTCGCATTATAGATACAACTTTCTCGTTCCGCCAATGAGAGCTACAAGAATCATAGAGCTAGTTATATTAGAGGACAATGTTGTTGTTGAGAAATCTAAATCCTTGTTCGCATTTCTAGAACAAGGAGGATTTTATGAAATGATGAGCTTTGATGCCTTCTTGACACAGGTAAATCTATCAGAAGATGAGTACATCCAAGCCATACAAATAACACTTAGGCAACCAACACTTTTCCTTAAACGAAAACTCTCCCATATTTGGAACAACAGTTTCTCCAAGGACATGCCAGCTATGTGGAAAGAAAATACAGATGCACAATATGTGTTGAATGCATATGTTGCAGCATCCTACTGTACCTCGTATATGACGATGATTGACAAATCTATGACATCTTCATTCAGAAAAATACGCAAAAAACATGAAAGAAGTCATATTGATGCCATACAAATGATATGCACCCTTGGCAATACATTGCTTAATCTTCAACAAATTTCTGCTCAGCAAGAAGTTCACATTGCCCTTTCTTTGCCCCTCACTTGTAGTTCAAGAAAATGTGTCTTTATAAACACATCTCCACTTGAAAAACGCACATTTATGCTTAAACCACCGGTTTTGCTGCAACAAGAACCTAACAATTCAGAGGACGTCATATGTCACTCTATTATTGATTATTACATCCAACGTTCATCTCCTATTAGGAATATCTACTTAGTAGAATTCATATCGCATTACAAAAAAAATGGTACACCCATATCAAAAAGAAAAAAACCCTTTGTTATACAGTTTGTCAAATACAATAAACATTGTGACTATGAAAACTATTGTAGAGAAAAACTCTTGTTGTATGTTCCGTTCCATCAAAACGAAGAGACATTAATACATAACTTCTCTACATGAGAGGATGCGTATGTTGCCTTTGAGACTATAGTGCATATCAATGAAGCTAGATTTACCTACAATGTTAATCCAACACGAGGCGATCTAGAAGTTGCACTTAATGACCTAGAAAACCCTGGCGACCATGATGAGACATTCAGAAACCCAAAAAAAACCAGGACTCCTTCTAAGTCCTATAACTTACAAGTGGATTTTCCTCGTCCTCCAGCAGCTGAAAGTGAAAAACGTATCAACCTTGGTTTTCAAGTTACAAAATATCATTTCCTAATTGAAAATAATGAATACCACAGAATAAGACGTCTGTTGAATCGCAAACAACAAACAATTGTAAATGGCATTTCCCTTAAAAAATGGTTGAACATGAACAGTCTTGTGCATGTGTTCCTTACAGGCGGAGCAGGAACAGGCAAGACATTCACAGCGAAAGCATTGTTCCAAATGCTTATACAAATATATGATTCAAACAATTGCTCGGATCCTATGAAACCAAAGGACCTAATAGTTGCATACACATGAAAATATGCATACAATGTTGGTGGAACAACATTCCACTCTGCATTTTTAATGCCTTTTAACAAGTCACAGTTTCTTCCACTCAGCAAGGAAATGTTGGATACATTATCTAAGCTTTACGAGGAACTCCAACTTGTCTTTATAGATGAAGCATCTTTGATTGGCAGCCGGTTCTTGTATTCCATTGACAACCGGCTAAGAAGCATAAAACATGTGCGGACCAAATACTTTGGAAACATTGACATGATCTTCTATGGTGATCTTTACCAGGCACAACCCATCCGAGATTCTTTGATATTTGAACAACCTATCGTTAACATGGAAATAGTGACCCATGAATTCTAGAGATACAATATTAAATGCTTTGAATTGCATACTACAATGCGCCAGACAGATGAAACATTCATTGCAATTCTAAATAGAATGTGCACAAACAACCAAACATATGATGAATTGACCTATATCAATTTGAGGTGCTTACGGCCTACACCAACAGATCCAACGTTCCCTTACCTGTTCTACAAAAATAAGGATGTTGCAAAGCATAATAGCCACATGCTATCGCTCATGCCTGGAAATGATATTATCATCAATTCGATTGAATTGGAAGAAGACAAGCATGGAAATGTCCCACGTCATGAACATTCAGTCACTTTACCTTTGCACCTTGCACTGAAATTAGAAATGCTAGTTGAAATATGTGTCTGTAACTATGATTCACAGGATGGCTTGGTGAATGGTGCAGATGGAGTACTGAAAGGCTATACGAAGACAGAAAAAGTAGATGTCCTTTGGATTAAGTTCCATGAACTGCATATAGGAAAGAGACAAGCAAGCAAGTTGTCTTATCTATATAATTCAAACACTGCAAGCGATTGGACTCCTATTTTGAAAATATACAAGCCAATATCGACATCAACAAAGACAGGTCGATTGAAGATTCACAAACATCTTCCAATTAAACTTGCATGTGCATGTACAGTCCACAAATCACAAGGACTAACACTTGATAATGTTGCATTTCAGCCTGCTGGAATTTGGATACATGAACTTGTATACACATCATTGTCTCATGTCAGAAGCATAGACTCCTTGTATTTACTAAGTCCTCTGACAAAAGATAACTTCAAAGTGAAACAAAAATTTGATATTGAGATGGAACGACTCAGGACCACCACAAAATGGCAACTGCATTATGATTACCAATCCATACAAACAAATTCATTTGTATCAATTCTCTCGCTTAACACACGCAGCTTAAATGCACACATGGATGATATACTGAATGATTATGATTTAATGCAATACAATATTCTGTGTTTGCAAGAAACACACATGGCATTATGCATGTAGAAAAAACAATTCCCAAACAACAATTGCATATCAAGTTACATTACACATGGGGTGATGATACTGGTGAAAAAACATGTACCAATTTTGGACCACATACATATCGAAGAAAAGAATGTTGAACTGGTGCTTGCCAAAAAAAATTCCCATGGAACAGAAGTTGCAATACTAAATATGTATGCTGCTCCCGATGCAGCATTATCCAACATAGTAAATGTTATTTCCAATGCATTGGACCATTTCCATCTAAACGGATCCATTGTACTTGTAGGAGACTTCAATATTGACATGCTACAAAATACTGGCAGAACAAAAGAATTGCAAAACTACATGTGCAAATACAACCTGTGCTTTCTTCTGAACAACACATCCCATCTGCAAAACACACGTATTGACCATGTCTGGTCCAATGTGCCCATTTATCAATATAGTATGTTTGTCTTAGACACATATTGGTATGATCACGATACAATTGGTATTGCACTTGAATTATGGCATATACATCAAACTTATTGCAAACTTATTTTTCTATGTTTCAAAGCATATATGTATCCCTGATTTCTACACATAGTGTTCTAGTGAGCATACAGACGGTCTTATACTCTAATTATAAAATATACATTGTGCAAAAAAAGAAAAAATAAGGTACATCCTCAAAAAACCTATTTGTGACTCTATTCATCTTATTCAATTTTTTTTTTTGTATATGTACATAGTAGTTTCCTTTTTCTTAACATATGAGCTTATGTTCATATCCCTTTTGTTTTGTACTTTTTTTGATAGAAACATAAAGGAAAACTAGAAGGCGCAAAGAACTCCTACCCAGAGATGTACACGAATCAATGCAAAGGTGCATCCTTTTTCTGCCTGTGTTCCATAGTAAACAGTTTTTCCTTTACTTTCTCTGAATTTGTCAAACTTGTTTGCAGGTTTTGTTTTGTTTTTTCTTTTTATTTTATTTTTTTTAGTGTCGAGAAGCCGCTACGCTGCACGTCTACCATCCAGCAGAACTGCAATGTTGAGACAGCCAGCCCGCAAGTCCATTTTTCAATATGTATATCGCCCAACTATAATTTCTATTTGCGGGACGTGGAACATTAGAGGCACAGTGTGCAACTCGCAAGTGCGCAATCCAAATAAGTGGCTAAGTATGGAATAAGGGATCTGTGCATCATAAAAATTTGTAGGGCACCGAACAATAGAGGCATGTTTCTAACCCTGACAATGTGCGATGCACAAACTGTACATGCTCTATAAATTCTCAGCCACTCGGAAAGTCCGCTTGTCAATTTGTATATCGCGGAACTGTATGTGCTATTTGTAAAACTTGGAACAATAGAGGCCTATTTTTTGACCCCTCCCGTCCGAGAACCCGCAAGTATGGAATGCGATATCAGTACATGATCTATAAAATCTCATGTCCATACTTTATAAAGGCACATATTTATTTTTGTCTCGTTTCTACATGCACTGATATGGTAATCACACACTTGGTGTTGCACATGAATTATGAAATGTGCAGTCGAAGTCGGACGGATCCCTTTGCTTTGCTTAGGCAATTTTGAACCCACCAGCCCGAGAACCCAATTTATATATGGCGGAAATCGACCCAATGTACAGCTCGCAAATATGTATTGCTCGTTTATGGGAGCCCATCATCCCTGGAGTAGAATGCTGATTCGATCACCTCGCAAATCCGCTTCTCAATTTATTATCATAAGATATTTGCAAGACACCGAACAATAGAGCATCATTTTTGACACCGCCATCCTGAGAACTTGCAATCCAGAAATTGTAGATGGTCTACCAAATCTCGGCCAACCCGCAAGTCCTCTTCTCAATTTGTATATCGTGGAACTTTCTGTGCTACTTGTAGAACACCGAACAATAGATGCCTTCTTTTGAACCACCCTACCCGAGAACCCGCGATCCCGAACCATGCACTTTCAGACTTGGCCATTCCTTCCTTGCTTGCTCTTCCCCATGGGTGTTACCTTCGCACGTGTGCATAATAAAAAATATTGTTTATATATATGTGTGTGTGTGTATTCTTTCTAAATCTTTAATGCTAACAGGTCATCATGCAACTCCCGTCTAAGTTGTCATTGATGCAAGCAAGGCTCGAGAAGTTTTTCCATTAATGCAATTTTTGCAAAGCATTTTCTGCTCCCTTCCCAGTTTTAATTTCAAATGCTACGGAATGACATTCACACGCCGCCAACTTGCTTCCTTCACAAAACCTCCAATCGCTTCCCAATCTTAATTTCAAATACCATGCAATGTCATTCGCACACTGCCAGCTTGGTTTGTTCACGAAACCTCCAACCTTAAATGTTATTTGTCGTAACCCTCACCTTCGCACTTCTAATTTTCGAATAACTACGATTTACTTCTAACAGGTCACCATATAGCACACATAGATATTGTCATTAATGAGAAGATTTTCCATTCGCACGCATTGAAGCAATGTTTGCGGGGGGTTATATTGTCCCCTCCATTTCTTCATTTCAAGCAGCATCTGGAGCCATCAAACCTTTTGATAAACTACTACCAGCAGCTCCACAACAGTTTTGTAGAGATACAATGAACATCTTCCTCAAGAACTTCCCGTGCAGAAGAACGGAAAAATAATTGTAGGGGAGGCAGAGCAACCCGAAATTTATCGTCAAAACATGGATCTTGACGTTGATCTGGAAAGCATATTCTGCAACCTTGATTAGCCCGCACACGCAATTCAACATGCCTTCTCAATGGACATGGTTGGTACCAAATTTTTTTACGAAGATGAATCCTTCGTATTCCAGAGCGTTGTTTTTGAAACCAAATCAAAAAAATTAATCATTGAAAAAAGAGATGTAAAAAATAAGAAAAAAAAAATCATTCAGAAATTGACCTTGACAATATGCACTCATCCAAAATCTATGAACTTCACAGGGAAACCGAAGATTCTCTTCATGATTCTGTTGGATTCATTGAATCCAAAAATGCCAGACTAAAGAACGAGATTAAGGAATTAGAGGAATCTTTGTTTCTTATGACATTACTTGGAAGTTCCTTGGAAATAGCCATGCCTGGGACTACGTGCACCCCTGCAACAAATCTAAAAGGGTCCTCCATCTTTCTCCCATCCCGTAGAGGATATGTGGTGAAAAATATCAACAAAATAATAGAATTGATTTCCAAGGCATGGGAAACATCACATAATATGGATTTCCTAGAGAGCAAGGCACATAACTTGCTCCTACTTCTGCAGATGGATTTAAAGAATGAAGAAACTTTCCATGTGCACTATGTCATCCCTTTTTCCTTTCATGTCAACAACATGCCAGAGACGAGAAGAAGACAACATGATCTCCCGTCCAATAAAATGCTCACTCAATTAGAAGCATGCTGGAAACAGAAAGTGAAGAACATGTACCTAATCGTGCAATCATGTGAGCAAGCAATATCAAAGAAATAAACATTATTCACAAAGGTCACCAAAATAGACTTCGCAGGAAATACAAACGGCTTCCAGGACCCCAGCTTAATCCTCAACTCGTTGATGTTAACCATGCAATATTTTGATCAACAAGTTGATAATTTCAAGGCCTTGTCTTTAGAAAATTTTTACAAAATTGTTGAATATCATGAAGAAGAGGTGGACAACTGACTAGTCGGGTATTCACTACAGAATGGAGACATTCATGAAGGTCTGTTTAAACTTTCAATTGATCTAAGCGGATTAGAAAATGAAGTTTTCAACATTTGAATCCACAATGACATCAACGTCGCCCCCTTGAGAAGCTATATTGAAGAGAACTTGAAGTGGATCAGCCATGAAATCCAACAGGCAAATGCATAAATCCTCTGTGTATCAATCTAGTTATTGAAGTAGGCTGCCCACAAAAACCAGTAGGGAAAGGCATGACCAACCAAACACAAAAATTACTTATACGTACCATCCCTGTAAGTGTACAGTGATAGTCCTTTCTTTATCAATCCAGCTATTCCTTTTCTGAGTAGAAATCTATAGGCAAAAACTAATCTTCCCATTTCTACTTTTTAGGTATTACATTCTAGTGTGTCCAACTTCTTTCCACTCTTATTTCTTGTACATATTTCTGTTATGGTCCGCGGGAGCCCTAATCCCAGTCTATATGACAAACGCATTTACATTTCCAGGGATATGTAACAAACTATTATTTTTTTCATATATTCCAAATAAAACTGTTCTTTTGTCTCCTTATATATTTATGTCTTCCTGGATTTTCTATCTTCAACTATGTTGAATGTGAAGTCATTCTGTTTATTTTATCTCTATTCTCTTTTTTTCTTTTTCAAAATAAAGTATGACATAAATCACTCACTCAAATTCGACATATCATATTTCACACATATATATGTTTCTTTAAATTTCCAGGAATATGTAACACGTTTCATTTTTTTTCCAATTTTCAGCCCGCGAGCTCGACAACCCGCACTCCAAAAAATGCCTAAGTATGTAATCTGGGTTTCATCACACTATATAGAATGAGGGATTCATACATGCTCTATAAAAGTACATATTTTGTATGTATAAAAGTAAATATCTACTTTAAAAAATTACATTTTTGCTATGTACAATTTATGCTCTTCAGGAACCTATAGTTTGATACATTCCAATTTCTTGTATCCACGAGCTCCTGTTTTAAAGAAAACTAATTTGGGAATGCTATTTATTTGGTCCTCCTTCCCACCACCCTGTGTAACAGGAATTGGAACTATATTTTTTGTATATTTGTCCACCACCGTGTGTAAAACCTATGTAAAGAAAAGTAATTCCCGAATGTTAAATTCTTGGGACACGAGCCCCTTGAAATTCAAATAGTCTGTAGGTCCCATTATCAATTTGTACATCACAAAACCCTCGGTGCTATTTGAAGTTCATGGAACAATAGAACCCCGCTTTTCAGGTCCCCAGCCCGAGAACCCACGATCCAAAAACTGGCTAAGTATGGAATGAGGGTTTCGTCTATGCTCTAATTCGGGAAAACTAGCTTTCCTCCTGCTTTTACGTGTTCCTAGATTTTTCATTTTCAGAATGGACTATGACATAAATCACTTACTCAAATTTCAGATATCATATTTCACTTATATATGTGTGTGTGTGTGTGTGTTTCTTTAAATTTCAAGCAATATGTAACATGTTTTATTATTTTTTTTATATAAATGTCGTAAAATTGTGTTCACTACTTTCTTTCTACTCAAACGTAAAGAGACTGTCATTTCTTGCATCTTTGCAACATGTCCTGCAAAATGTTTGTCACAAAGGCCCTTAAAATTAAAATAGTTTGCAAGCTCGCTTCTCAATTTGTACACCATGTATCTCTACCTGCTCTTTGTAGGACATGGAATGAGGGCTCCATCATTTTTCTATAAAATCTCATCCCCATACTTTATGAAAGTACATATTCTGTATCTATAAAAGTAAATGTATACTTTAAAAAATTATGTATTTGCTATGTATAGTTTATGGTTTGCAGGAACCTATAATTTCATAAATTTCAATTTCTTGTGTCGAGGAGCCCCTATTTTAAAGAAAACTAATTCGGGAATGCTATTTATTTCGTCCTTCTGCCCACCATCCTATGTAACAGACACTGGTACTACACTTTTTGCCCTCTTTTCCACCAACGCATGTAGAACCTATGTAAAGAAAACTAATTCGCGAATGATGAATTTTTGGGACACGAGCTCCTTAAAATTCAAATACTCCGCAAGTCTGATTCTCAATTTGTATATCGCGGAACTGTCGATGCTATTTGTAGGACACAGAAGAACAGAAGCATGTTTTTCAGGTCCCCATCTCGAGAACTCGCGATCCAAAAAATGCCTAAGTCGAGAAGCCGTTTTTTTAAAGAAAATTGATTCGGGAATCATATTTTTTCATACTTTTCTCCACCAGCCTATGTAACAGACGTCAGTACTATTTATTTATTTTTTAATCAAGCAGCATATGTAAAAAGGAAAACTAATTCGGGAATGCTAAACTTGTTCGACATGAGCGCCTTCAATCTTAAATAGTCGACAAGTATGTTTGTCAATTTGTATATCGCGGAACTCTACAGACTATTTGTAGGCCACGGAACAACAGAAACCCAATTTTCAGCCCACCAGACCGAGAACCTGCCATTCAAAAATTATAGTCCTCAAAGCAGCATGTCAATTTGTATATCGCGGAATTCTCGGTGGTATTTGTAGGCCACGGAAAAACAGAAGCCCAATTTTCAGCCCGCAATCCCGACAACCCAAAATGAAGCTTCCATGCATGCTCTATATATCTACTTCATCAAATTACATATTTGATTTTTTTAGGCCACAAAATAACAAAAGGCCAATTTTCAGCCCCCTAGCCCGAGAACCCGTGATCCAAAATTTCAAATAGTCCGCAAGACTGCTTGTCAATTTGTATATCGCGGAACTCTCAGTGCTATTTGTAGGGAACGAAACAACAGAAAACCAATTTTCAGCCCGAGAACCCACGATCCAAAAATTCAAATAGTCCGCAAAACCGCTTCTCAATATGTATTTCGCGGAACTCTCGATGCTATTTGTAGGCGACAGAACAATAGTAGCCCAATTTTCAACCCACTTCCCCGACAAACCAAAATGAATCTCTCGTGCCTTTGTTTTAAAGAAAACTAATTCGGTATTGGTAGTCTTTTTATGTTTTTTTCCACGACCCTATGGGAGCACAATTTTCATCCTGCCAGCCTGACATCCACAATGGTCTATATATCTACTTCATCAAATTACATATTTGGTATCTGGCAACTCTTCTTTGTAACATACGTACGCCCTTAAATATCAAATAGTCCACAACTCCAATTGTCAAATCGTATGTCGCGGAACTCTGGATGCAATTTGTAGGCCACGGAACAACAAAGCCTGAATTTCGGTGCACCAACGCGTTACTACTATTTTTGTGTATTTTTTCCACGACCGTATGCAAATCATATCTAAAGAATAGTACTTCGGAAATGCTAAATTTTTTGGACACCATGCCCTTAAGATTCTAATAGTCCGCAACTCTAATTGTCAATTTGTAAATCGCGAAACTATCCCTACTTTTTGTAGGGCACGGAAGAACAGAAACATCCCAAGAAGCCGCCATCCAAAAGCTCGCTAACTATTGAATCAGAAATCCACCTTGTAAAATTACATATTTTGTATGTATAAATTATACTATTCAGGAACGTTTCATTTCATAAATTTCAATTTCTATTGTGTGCAGGAATGCTAATTGTTTTTGTTGTTTTTTGTCAAGAAACCAATGTAACCCACATTACCGCTATTTTCCTCGATTTTTTTCCCATGTACCCATGTACCTCAACTTCTTGCCCACGTGTCTATACTCCTTCGCATTTATTCCCTTTCCCGCAGATGGGGTGCTAGTAGAGCACACGCGTCGAGCGGAGCAGCCAGGAGCGATACTCTGTGGCGTCGACGATGTGACGATCGCGTGCCACTCACCCCTAACTGCCTAATCAGTTCAAATTCAACTCACTCGAGGCATGGAGCCATTACTCTTAGTGCACCATGCTCTGCCTTCACATCCTTTTGATGGACCAGCACCCTTGTTGCGCCTTTACTCTGCGTGTTCGACCATTTATGGAGCCTCACCAACTACACGACCTATTTCAATTTCTCTAGCGGGTCCAGATGGCTCATTCTTTTATGATTTTTCTTCTCAGAGCTCGGCTTCCTGCCCAGCCTTTCCTTGCTTTGCATTTGTCCTACCCTACTCTGTTCCTGCCATATTTTCTCTCTTGCACTGTCCCGGATATGCCCCGGCTATGAAGGAAGTCCAAAGGCCGACCAGCCTACCAGCCAAACTGACCCTGCCTGGTCATGTGTCCCCCGCTTGCTCCCTCCCTGTTATCCTCCTCCTCTTTGGCCACCTCGTCCTCCTCCCTCGCGCAATCGACTCAAATTCCCACATCTCTCCCGCCCGTTCCTGCATCCCTTGCCAACAAAATGGAGGAGTTGGACTGCTCAGGGGCCTCATTGAACAACAACCCATGACCGTTAGCCAATTCAGCATCTGTTTCACACCCAGGCCCTTTGGCCCCTCCCAACTCTTCGTCCACCCAGTCGCTTTAGGACCATATTCAGGACACCCAATTTCAGATGGATGGTCTAGAAGCCAGTCAAAATTCACGACGTCAACCCCAATCTCGAGCAGGTTCCAACGTTGACCCAGAATGTGAGTGGAAAATAGGCCTTGCACTGGTGCAAAGCCTGGTATTCGACTTGCGTCAGGACATGGACGACCTCCGGTTCCACCTACAGACCCTGGAAGGCAAAGCCTCTCTACTCCTGCAGTTTCTCTCTGCATTACAAGGTGCTCATCTCTTCGCACCAGAGGCAGCACAATCAGCAAAAACCAAGGCCACAACAACCTTGGCACCAGTGTTGCCACTGGAAAATTTGGTCCACGCAAACTCGGACTGTGAGGACCAGAGGCTTCCATCATGCCCGGAGTACGTCTAGAAGGAAGAGCACCTGTCATCATAGACGAAGAATGCTATGAAATTGGACCGCACACCAGTCCAGGAGGAGTCACCTCCTCCCAGGGACACGACATTTCACACCTTTTGCATGGCTGCGTCGCCCCACTATAGCCCATACCAGTGATCTCTGTTGTTTTTGTCTATTGTTTTTTCATGTGCATGTCGACCTTTCATGCATTTGTCCATGGTTATTATAATTAGGCTATCTACACTTTCCACAGTTCTAGCGTCCACCCTTACGGGCCAAAATTTTGAACTCGTTTTGCATCAATGGAAATCTACACTTAAGTTATGAAGCGGTTTGGTTGGTTGAGCTAGTTTTCCCTCAGGGGAGCTTAGTATTTACAGCTTGAAACAATGGAAATTCTCTGTACTCCTTCATTTTGACAGACTTTTATACAATCTTACTTATAAAAAAACAATATTGAATAAAATTTAAAAAATTGCTTATACTATTCATTAACTAAGACATGTTATAGCATCATAAAAATTACTTTCAATCTCCATACAACGTTATAATATTCTATAAATTTCTCTGTGTCATGTATATCACGGAATTGTTCGCTGCAAAATGTATATGACAGAAGTATTTGGTGCAAAATTTATATCACGTAACACACTGGACATGAAAAGTGTGAACCAGGGACTCTTCCAACCCACAACTCCGTAATTGTTCAGTACAAAATGTATGAAGTTTTATAGCATTATAAAAATTACCATAAATATTTGTACAATGTTATAATCTTCTATAAATTGTTGTCTCATGTATATGATAGAATTGTTGGGTGCAAAATTCCTGTTGTATGCTAATTTTTTGGTCTTCAACGACGTTGATGTTTTAATTGTTGATGTAATTTCCAGAGATATGTAACAAACATTATTTATTTTATAATAAGTTTGTATACTTCACAATCCCTCTTGTCAATTTGTATAGGGCACGGAACAACAAAGGCCCATTTTTGAAACCGACAGCCCAAGAACGTGTGATTCAAAAACTGGCGAAGTATGGAATGACCGCTCCATCCACACTCAGTAAAACATGTGCAAAGAAAACCAATTTGGCAATGCTATAGATTTTTTGTCCAATAAAAGCCTTAGTTTTACAGAAAAAAAAATTCGACAGTGCTAATTTTTTGGTGTTTTTCTCCACGAACCTATGTAACAGACCTTATTACTATTCTATTGTATAACTGACATTATTAATTTTTGATAAATTTCTATAGTCCGCCACTCTGCTTGTCATTTTGTATATCGTGGAACTGTCGGTGCTATTTGTAGGCCACAAAACATAAGAGGCCCAACTTTGAACCCGCCACCCCGAGAACTCGTGATCCAAAAACTGGTTAAGTATGCAATGAGGGCTCTGTGCATGCTCTATAAAATACCATCCCCATACTTTATAAAAGTACAAATTTCGTATGTATAAATCTAAATATATACGTATACAAGTACATATTTCGTATGAATAAAAGTACATATTTCATATGTATAAAACTATATATTTACTTTACTATGTTTTGCATGCAAACCACATCTACTTCAACTTTCTACCCACGAGTCTCTACTACCTCACATTTACTCCCATCCCAACTTGGCAGGGACTTCGCTGCCATGCAACACTTGTTTTATATAAATGCATGTGAAAGCATTAGATATTGAGAGAATTATCTTTTTAATGTTTATGAGAGAGCATTAGTTTTTTTTTAAGTGCTTGAGAAAAGTCATAAATTTGAATTTGTGTAGAAGAGATTATATTATCTCCTATTTTTGAAAACAAAATTGGGCATAAATAATTTGTAAAAGGGTTTATCCCTTATTGAATTTTGTTCTGACACATTTATTGCACTCTCTCAATTCATAAAAGACACTTATTTGGTGGTTGTTGAATCCCATTTTTGGGGACATATGTTTATTTTCCCAGGGTGAAGTGGAACACATTGTGTTGATATTTTTCCATATTCTCTCTATCTCTCTCTTATTATTTGATGGAGACAAGAAATATTTTGTTTCCTAAACATGTTGGCATAAATTATTATTATTGGAGCAAACGCATGCAACCCATATTGTAATGTCCCCATTTTTAGATTCCCTTACCTTACAATTGTAGATGACCTCATGGGTTTATGTCAGCCTGACTAGAGGGGTAACATGAGGTTAACATTGAGATCAGGCGATTTGAAGGAGTTATATGATGATTTCAGAGGTCTTCTTGTCATCTTTCATCAACGAGATCATTCTTGTGCAGTGATATTTCGATTCAGTTGCATTTCGACCATTCCCATAATTTGGGGGTATTAATGGGTATTATTTAATGGATTGAACTAAGGTTGTCATTTTAATAATTTATCTAAGAGGGATACCTTGGTGTAATATCTCTTTAGAATCGAGATGAAGATATCTAAATGGTGGTGAGGATAAAAAATTGACTTTCAATGCCCAAAAATGCTTTAAAGCCAAATAAATCACTTTTTGGAGTAAAAGAGTTAATAAATTATTAAAGTGATTTTACTAAAGTTAAATTAAAAGGTCACTTAAGTGAAAAAGGGTAAAAGACTAAAAAAAAAGGGTTAACAAGGAAATAAAAGAGGAATTAGGGCGCCCTCTCTCATTATGAAATTATGTTTTTTTTTTTAAACAAAGTTGAGAGAGTTATTGTGGCTTTGGCTCTTTGGGACGAAAACCCTAGAGAGATTAGAAGACTGGTTTCGGTGGTGATACTATCCACCCTAGATGGTCATTTAGAAGAGATCATTCATATTTTCTTACTATGCTTCATTGTACTGAATTTCTTTGTGTTGTGGATGATATTTCTCTTTCAGTGGCTGAGTTTTATCTTTGGTGACTAAGACTTTCATTTTAAGAGGTTGAACATCCTTGAGGAGGCTGAGTCTTTCACAAGGAAGGATGGACTAGTTGTGGTTGCACTTATTTGTTTGAGGGGGATGAATATATTTTTGTTGGGGGTTGATTACTTGCATATGTGACAAGTTACCCATGTGTTGGGTCATGCCATCTCTTGACAGGCCAAGTTTAAATTGTTAGAGGTCGAGTTTGCTTCATGAGTTGAGACATCACATTGTTGGGTCATATTTCTTTTGTGGGTTGAGTTTCTATTGTGTTGGGGCATTTTCCTGTGTGTGTGGAAGGTGTCAACATTTGTGGGCCAAGTTTTGGGAGTATCCTTACTCTTTTTTTGTATGAAGCGAGTCCCTTTGTTGGGTCGAAATTTTACTTGTTATGGTCAAGCGTTCTGTTGGAGGCTCAAATATATTACATGTTGATTTGCCTATGGGATGAGAACGAGCTCAATATATGAAGTCTGTTGATCCATCACGTTGTCAACAACTGCAAAAATTCATTTTGCAGGCATGTATATTGTTTATATGCTTGATGCACATTTCTCTAAATTATATTGTTAATGAACAGTCCATAATTTTGTCTTCATTTATGTTGTTGTTAGAATATTTGTGAAATGTCATCATGTATTTTTGTTGTATAATTTTGTAGTGATGAGTTATGAGTCTATATTATGTACAATTTATCATGTATTGTTAAAAAGAAACCAAAATTGTTATTTGTGGGTAAAAGAGCTCTACATACAATATGTTTGACCAAATGTCCATATCAATAAATTGAATGGAAACTTGAAAAAATTTAGCAAGGGACATTACAATGGTATCAGAGTTGTGCATCCTGCTAGCCTAAGGGATTATCAATGAAATACATTTTTAGATTGCTTTGTTGAAGTGACCAACACTCATCTATTTTGGTTTCAACATATTATGGGTTAGTTTCTTTGGAAAGGATAAAGCATATGCAAGAGCTTATGATAGAATTTGTACAAGTATCTCCAGCATATCAGAAGAATCTAACAATATTTTTAGAACATCATAAAATACTAAAGCCTCTTTTTGCACGAGAAAGGAAAGCAATCACTAAGGTAGATAATTTTACCAGTACAGAGAAAAAAGAAAAGAAGGAAATAAAGAAAGAAGAGTTTCTTCCTCGTGATTTGCAGCCTACAGGTGAACCTAGGAAAAGCAAAAATCAGTTGAGGAGAGAACAATGTTGTTTCACATGTCAAGGTACTTGGACACCAAGTCATACATGTGGAGACATTAAATAAGATGAATTCATGCTCACAAACTCACGTCAACCCTATGAGGACAAGGACGAAGGAGATTCACCTATTGAGGCTACTAATAATGAGGATGTGTACAAAAAAAGTGACACAAAACAACCTTGAATACACATTTAAAGTTATCCAATGAAGTTGATAACACTACAATTGCAAATGTTCAGATAGTTGAGATCATTAATATACCTTCAGATGATGAGAATATAGAAAGCAAATATGATTATGACATCAAAAAAACTTTGGATAATCAATTATCTTATTCTAGTGGTGTTGGATTTAAATTTCAAACCAAGCCTGTGGAGAGTGATTTATTTAGGAAGACAACATCACAAGAGGAGCATAGTGAACAAAGCAATAAACCTTTTAACACCTTGGATTCAGGTGTGATGAAACCTAAGTATGATGAGGATCTTACAATGGATGAATTTCCTTTTGATCGTGGAGATGTTCTAATTTTAAAACACAATGCATGCATGTAGGATGGCATTGATGGTGTTGATTTATTTCTTGGGAACAAATCTGATGTACCAACACATGGAGCTAAATTTGTGCAGAGGTTTAGGGACTTTGATGATTTGAATCCACAATTTACTAATAAAAATGATAATGGAAAGGATCATTTGATTTGGGGCAGCCTTAAAGTCATTGATGACAAGTATGAAGGTTATGATTTTTGTATTCGTCACAGCAGTAGTTCACTTCCTTTGCATGAATATGGTTGCAAAAATAAATTTAAGGTGATTATTGATAACCCATTAATGGATATGGGTGTAGATATGAATTATGAAAATCCACTCCTTGAGTTGGATGGTAGAGTTTTTCTTGATTGTAGTATTACAATTGGTAAAAATAACAAGGTATGGGATCCGGGAGAAAATTTATAACTTGAGTTGGACTGTGGTGTTCAGCTTGGTTTTGATTCAGGTTCACTTTATGAGGAGTATGGTTACCCTCCTGGGAGACCACTAGCTATGAAATGTGGAAAGGAGGAGACAAATGAGGATTGCGTTGGGAATGAGATGATGTCGAGAGGCATCATCATTCCTTACTACATGAGGAATTGGAAGGTAACTTGGGTATGAAAATTAATGATGTCAGTTGAGGTTCATTTCCTTGTTGTTATTCATTATGAGTTGCTTCATTCTTGCATGAGGTTTGGTCTTGAGTTTTGGAGTTGTCTAACAAGTGTGACATTTCACACCTTAACTAAGTTGATGAATAGTGTTGCATATTTTCCATATGTAGTTGGAGATGCATTTGCTTCATGGGATGTGTTGATCCTTAGAAATTACTATTGGTTGTGTATCTATGCTTGGGATTCTCAACAAGAATTGACAGAGATTATTAGGAGACATACGAGTGACATTTGGAGTGATCAGGATAAAAATTTAGACTTAAAGGTGTTGTTCTTTTTCTTATCAGCCACTATGTGATTCCATTGCTTCATCTGCAGGTAGATTGGAAGAAGATTTTAAGTGAGAATTGGAGTATTGAAAGAATGATCACTCTTGGGGATGTCAATTGGAAAATAATGAATCGAGATCTCATTTTGGAGATTGTTGATTAGTTGCAGGTAAGCCACTTTACATCATGGTTTTCTCTCATCCAAGGGAGTTCGCACACTATTCTTTGTCGAGGTAGTGAGGATTTTCAGTTGGTGATTACTTGGAGGTGTTTTCCAAGCATTTCTAAGTTTTTTTTGCACAAAATAATGTTTTTCATGCATGATCATACTTGGCAAATATGTTGGTGTTGTTGTTTTCCTTGGTATAGAGCACTAAAACTAGATTGTGCCTCAGTGATTTCAACTTTGGACAACAATCATTATTGTTTACTTTGAACCTTCCTAATTCAGAAAGTTCATCTTATGAAGGTTTTTTATGTAAACTCTGATAGTTTACCCTCAA
The DNA here is from genome assembly GCA_009831015.1 of Picea engelmannii. Lineage (NCBI taxonomy): Eukaryota > Viridiplantae > Streptophyta > Pinopsida > Pinales > Pinaceae > Picea > Picea engelmannii. The sequence goes on along the minus strand of ML776896.1, from coordinate 238,704 downwards.
GGTGGGTTTAGGATAGTGATTTTTCTCATGTTATAACTCATCTTTTAGAGGCTCTTGGAGTTTTAACAGTGAGTGTTAGCATCGTTGTCCACTTTCCAATCAACCTACACATGACTTCAGTTGTGTTGGTTGGTCTTTACATATCATTTGTGGAGTATCTGGTGGTTGGAGTTGGTTGATAGAAATGTGTTGATCATAGGAGATGACTCTATAACTACTTCCATACTCATCTCTCATATTTTTCAGTAGGATTTTAGAATCATTATCGTTTCCTTTACATGTTCACATTGGGTATGGTGATCCTCTTTTGTGAGAATATTGATTTAGATCTTTGGCATGCTTTAGGGAAAATGGTTATGGGAGTTTTTCCAGACACAGTTCCCCTATTTATTGCTTCCACCCTAGTGAGTGACATGCACTGTAGATACTTTATGAGAATAGTGTTCATATCGTCAGATGATGCCTTATTGATTGTAGTGGTTTGGGTGTGTTGGTTTGCTCAAAACTTTTCTTTCGATAATTGGAGATTAAGTGTCAATTATACGAGTATAGTTGATGAAAGTAGTGACATTACTCAAATGGAAGATTTCATAATTGTGACAATAATTGGTCCACTTCTTTTTTTGAAGAGATTGGTTTTTGGGTTGAGAAAATGATTCTTCTGGTTGCCCAGGATCATGTTTGATATAGGGATGGCAGTCATGGAATTTATTGGGATGCCTTAGTAGGAAATGTCTCATGGTATGGGTTTCATTCCTTGTAGGTACTTCAACATAGGGTTCTAGGAGAGGAGGACTTAGACCGGGCACGATGGTCAAACGGTTATGATCAGAGTGGCACAGTGTCAGCATGGTGATTTTTTTCTGAGATTAGCTTGCGACCCTGGGATTTCATGGGTTGACAGTTTGGCAGTTGGTATGGATGGGAGAGCTAGCTATTACTTTTAGGAGCTTATCCATATGGATCATGGGATTGGGTTACTAGGTGGAAGATTCTATGAGGGGTGGATGGAGTATATACAATATATGCTTGGTATGTTGATCGATGGTCTTCGGGAGGCCTCTTGTGTTAGTACATTGCAGGACAGTATTGTGGGTGGTAGGTACTACACACATTTCATATTGGTTTGGGGCCCTGGGATCACTCTCAATTTCAGTTTGGTTCAACTTTTTTATCATAGGGTTGTGATGGTATTTCTTGAGGACAAGCAATATTTGGGAAGGGAGGACTGTAATGTCCCCATTTTTGGACTCCCTTACCCTGTCGTTATAGAATACCTCATGGGATTATGTCATCTTAGCCAGAGAGGTAATAAGAGGTTAACAATGATCTTGAACGGTTTACAGGATTTATATCATGATTTCATAGGTCTTCTTGTCATCTTCCATCATCGAGATCATTCCTGTGCAGTCATATTTCGATTATGTTGCATTTCGACCGTTCCTGTAATTTGGGGGCATTAATGGGCATTATTTAATGGAGTGAAATAAGGTTGTCATTTTAGTAATTTATATAAGAGGGTTAAATTGGTGTAATAGCTCATTAGAACCGAGATGAAGAGATCTAAATGGTGGAAATGATAAAAAAAAAAATGACTTTCAGTGCCCAAAAATGCTTTAAATCCAAATAAATCACTTTTTGGAGTAAAAGGATTAATAAATTAATAAAGTGATTTTACTAAAGTTAAATTAAAAGGTCACTTAAGTGAAAAATGGTAAAGGGGTAAAAAAAAAAGGGAGAACAATGAAATAAAAGAGGAATGAGGGTGCCCTCTCTCATTATGCAATTGTTTTTTTCTAAAATGAAGTTGAGAGAGTTCTTATGGCTTTGGCTCTTTGGGACGAAAACCCTAGAGAGATTGGAAGATTGGTTTTTGTGGTGAGACAATCCACCCTATTTGGTCATTGAGAGGACACCATTCAGATATTCTTAATATGCTTCATTTTGACGGATTTCATTGTGTTGTGGCTAATATTTCTCTTTCAATGGCTTAGTTTTATCTTTGGCGGATGAGACTTTCATTTTCAGAGGTCAAACATCCTTAAGGAGGTTGAGTCTTTCATAAGGAAGGTTGGAATAGTTGTAGCTACACTTATTTGTTTGAGGGGGGAGAATATATTGTTGTTGGGGGTCAATTCCTTGCAACTGTGATGAGTTACCCATTTTCTGGGTCCTACCATATCTTGACAGGTCGAATTTCAATTGTTAGAGGTCGAGTTTGCTTCAGTAACTAAGAAATCATGTTGTTGGGTCATATTTCTTCTATGGGTTGAGTTTATATTGTGTTGGGAATTTTCTTGTGTGTGTGGAATATTCCAACATCTATGGGTTGAGTTCTAGGAGTATCCTTACTCTTTTTTTGTGGGAGGTGAGTCCCTTTGTTGGGTCAAACTCTTACCTATTGTGGTCAAGCATTTTGTTGGAGGCTTAGATATATTGCAGGTTGATTTACCTCTAGGCCGAGAACGAGTTCAATATCTCAAGTCTAATGATCCATCATGTTGTCAATAGCTTCACAAATTCATTCTATAGGCATGCATATTGTTTATATGTTTGCTACACATTTCTCTAAATTATAGACAATCCTTTGTTAATGAACATTCCAGAATTGTGTCTTCATTTATGTTGTTGTTAGAATATTTATGAAACATCATCATGTACTGATGTTGTATAATTTTGGAGTGATGATTTATGAGTATAGATTATGTACAATTTCTCATGTATTGTTAACAAGCAACTAGAATTGTTATTTGTGGGTAAAATATCTCTACATACAAACTGTTTGACCAAATGTGCATCTCAGTAAACTGAACAGAAACTTGAAAATTTTTAGCAAGGGACATTACACATATTTATCACTAAAGACTTATGAGAACTTGTAATTGATGGATATGTTATTCCTTCTGCTAAGGAATTCAAATCATTGAGTGATGACGACAAGAAATATCTAAAGGAACTTATTAAGAAATATAATGAAGCTCTTTCTCTTATAGGGAGTGCAGTTGAAGAATCTATTTTTCCAAGGATCAGTGTTGTAGAATCATCCAATCAAGCTTGGGATATCTTAAAGAACACATATGAAGGTGTCGTTGCTGCTAAATAACAAATATTAAAGAAAAAACTTGAAAATGCAAATATGTAGAGTAATGAGTCCATTTATGATTACATCACAAAAATGCAATATATTGTTAATCATATGAGGTCATTAGGAGAATATATTCCATAAAGAAGACTAATTGAGAAAATTTTAAGAAGTGTTATGCCCAAGTTTCAGATGGTTTCCACCAGTATTATGGTCTCCAAATATTTAAAATCAGTGAAAAATTATGAATTGAGTGGATTTTTGCTAACTATTGAAGAAAGTGATCCAAGTGAGGAAGTGGAGAATGTTTTTTCCACAAGGTGTAGAGTATAAGGAAGAAGCAGGGGTCAATATCAAAATCAGAATCAGAATAACCATCCACAGTAGTCACAAAATTATCAAGGAAATGCATCCACTTCAAGAGGAAGACGAAGAAGTCCAAGTCATTTTGGAGGAAGAAGCAGAGAAGGATCTCGTGGAAGAGAAAGAAGCGGAGATGGATCTTGAGAAATACAAGGACCAAAATATTATTAATGTCATAAGTTTGGTCATCCTTAAAAAGATTGTTATGCAAAGTTGCGAGATATGGAATATAAAGGTTTCAATACAATTGTGGAAGAAATAAGGAATGAGAAGTTATTCATCTCAAGTTTTATCATTTATGGCGCATAATGAAGAAAGTGAAGGTTGGTATATTGATTTGGGATGTTCAACTCATATGACATCCCATGAGGAGTTGTTTACTAGAATAAAGGAGAATTATTCTGGTAAATTTATCTTTGGTGATGATAGAGTTTATGAAGTTAAAGGGAAAGGCACAATTGCAATTCCATCATTGCATGGAAAGAAGAAGTTTATTGAGGACACATTGTTGACACCAACATTGAAGAAGAACCTACTTTATGTAGATCAAATGATGGATCAAAACTACAAGTTAGTGTTTGATAATAAAGAGTGTTTGATCATGGATAAGTTGAATCAAAATGCAATAATAGCAAGAGGAGAAATGACTAGAGACAAAATATTCAAACTTTATTTTGATTCAAGTAACTCACATAGTATGAATATTACAAAATAAATGAATAGTAGGCTTGGGAATTTAAAGATGGGACATTTTTATTTTCAGAGTTTGGTTTTGTTAAGGAAGACGAACATGGTGAATGGTCTTCCTTATATCAAGAATGATGATGAAGTATGTGAAGGGTGCATTTTTGGGAAACAACACAGGGAAAGTTTCTCAAATAAAACATGGAAGGCTAGAGAGTGTCTAGCACTAGTACATTCATATTTGTGTGGTCCAGTGGAGACTGTGTCTTTTGGAAAGACACATTATTTTCTCACTTCCATTGATGAATATTCCATGAATATGTGGGTGTATTTTTTACAGGAGAAGTATGAAGTGTTTAGTCATTATCTTGAGTGAATTGAGGAGTGATTGTTGAGATATTATAGGAGATCATAGTTTCCTAAGACATATCCTCTCATGTATAAATGTATGTTTTGGTAATGAATAAGTTTCAGTTGGGTGTGCATTATTGAGAAATTAATTTGCTCCATTATTAATTTGTTGGTCTATTACTTCAAGGAGGGATGTCCACAAGGAATATATGTCATCAAGGAATGTGATAAAACATCATCATTCACTAGTACAATCAACTATAAGGGCACGTTCATGTTCAAATCTATAGATAAGAACAAGTGTGACCCCTATCAAAAACCAGAGGAGAAGACCTGAGTCAAATATTTTGCAAGAAGAGCTCAGGAAGCTCAAGGCACCAACTTTTGATGGAGAACATAGAAAGGGAGAAGAAGGTGAAGCTTGGTTGTTGGGAAGAAGGAAATATTTTGAATTACATGATTACTCATCAAATGTAGAATCCAAAATTGCAACCTACCACCTTCAAGGAAAAGCATCCATGTAGTGGGATCAGCTCAAGCAAGTTAAGCACATTGATGAAAAGAGGATCTCATGGAGGTATTTAAGGGACATTTCCAACAATAATACGTTTCATAGCATTATTATGATAAGAATATGAAAGAGTTCTTTGAACTCAGACTTGGAAGCATGAAAATGGAGGAGTATGAAAGGAGGTTCTTTGAATTACTAAAGTATGTAAGCTTCATAAAGGATGAGAAGGTTAAAATTCAAAGATTTTTTAGTAGGATACCTTATTTATACATTTATAAGATACATTATGACGAGTCAGGGACATTGGAAGAGAGCATAAGGAAAGAAAAGTACCTTTATGAGCAGAATAGAGGAAGACCATATTTTCAAAAGGATTGGGATGAAAAAAAGAAAGGAAATATGGAGCAAAGAAAGAAACGTTTTAAGCCACCATTTTACAGACACAAATCTCAAGCCTATCAGAAAGGATAGTCAACACAAAGTAAGCCCAAGATGATAGATTCATTTGGGAAAATTCCAAGACAAAATCCCATAAAATGTTGGGGATGTGAGGGATACCACTTGTATAGGGATTTCCCTCACAGAGGAGAAAATATGAGGACTATTCAAAATATTCAAGAGGTTGATACAATTGAGGACATAGGCAGAAGAATCCAAGGATTTATGTAGCCTTGGACAACAAGCAATCAGTATACAAATCTCCCACGATTAAAGTATAAGGTAAGATTGATAATCATCCCATAGCCATTTTAATTATTTCTAGAGCTAGTCGTAGTTACATAAATCCTAATCTTGTTGAAAGATTTAATTTTCAAAGAAGCAAACATGAGAAATCTCGGTTGGTTCATCTAGCCTCAGGAGCTAAGAGGAGGATTGTTGAGCTAGTTAAGGATTTTCCAATGGACATGAATGGAATCAACACAAAGGTAGATTTGAACATTATATCTTCGGGCTCATATGATTGGTTGATTGGTATGGATTGGTTGGACAAACATCATGCTATCTTAGACTGCTACAACAAGGCATTCATTGTTGGAATGTTTGCCAATACTGAGAGGGGGGGGGTGAATCAATATTGATTCCTTTTCAATATTTTTAATAATAATTAATTATTAATCACAACAATTGATCAACAAAAATGTACGGAGGACAAAAAAAACAGTTAAATATAAAAAATAAAAATAAATAAATAAAAAATACAAGTTATAATGTGTAGGAGACACCAATCTCTCTTCTTTTGAGCACCAAATCAAGGAACCATCAATCACCTTATTAGAGAACCAACTCTAGGAAGCACCAAATCCCTTGTTTTAAAGCACCAACTTGAGGGAGAACCAACTCCCTTGTTTTCAAGCACCAACTTGAGGAAGTACCAAAACCCTTGTTTTCAAGCACCAACTTGACGAAGCATCAACTCCATTGTTTCAGGCTTCAACCTGTAGAGGACTTCAATCCTCCCTTGCTCCTCCCTTCCACCCTCACTTCATGTGAATGTTTCCCATTCTTCCTTGGACTTTGTTTGTGTTTGATATTCTAAATTAGACCACAGAGATGATTTATTTCCACCACAGTTTCTGGTTTATATAGTATTTCAATAGGTATGAATTTGAACCATTGTGTCTTTTAATAATGAACCATTGCACCTCTTCATTTAATCAGCATTAATGGTGACATTTTTGTTTTATTAATATTTTATTTTAATTTTAAAAGACTTCAAATCCCTTCTAAGTCGTTTCATCATTTTATTCATTCACATATTGTTTTCTTATTTTTGGATTCAAATTCTACAAATAGGTGTTTCCTTCAATCCACTTTCCTTGTGACTGTGGGCTCTAAACCACGGGCTTATCTACTCTAATAATTGTTTCTTTAGCGCTTTCTCTTTCCTCCCTTATTCTTCTACATAGGAACTTATTCAAATGTTTGTTGGCTTATTTACTTCAAGGCCCTTGGTTCCCTTAATCAACTCCTTTACCTTATCACGAGACCAGTGTTGGAAACATGTCCTCAAGACTTCGCCCTTCGTAATTTGCGGCTGATTCAAACTCTTTTACTCCCGGAATGGTCAACATTGAATGACCATACTTCTCCTTTGGTGATGTAGACACATAGTATCTGTGCCACATGTCACCCATTGTTGATATGGTCCTATTGATGTGGAGGCACATTTCATCTTGATTCATGACTCTCACAAACCTTATGTGCTAAGTGGGCCTTAACACTTGTCACCAATTGATTGGGACACGTGTCATAGTTGTCTTCTGCCACATGTGTCCCTCCTGGATCATTTCTCTAGACTGATTGATTAAAATGTTGAAAAAGGTCCTGAAGGGATCTTAGATCGATGATTTGCGTGATTTTTCTACTCCAAAACTTCGGGATATTACAACTCTAAAGTTGTTCAACTCCCCCAGATTTATACCTGTCGAAGTGGTCATAAAGTGTAGGTGATCAGTTGTTGTCAGTTGATAGTACCCCTTACATTATCCTTCCACTGCTTGATCTAAATTTTGGCATGTTTACAGGAAGAGTGTGCTTGTCATTGATGGAAAGAACAACAACGATGATGGAAAACAGGAAAGCAACGATGATAGCACCAGGAATGGCTAGACTGTGACAATGTGGGGGTTTGGAGCAGCCTGCTTGTGATGTTAGTACTTCATGGTGGTGCCCATTGAAAATGGATAGCATGAATACTAGAAGGTAAAGGCAATAGGAGGAGATAGAGTGAAAATAGAGAAAATAATATATATATATATGTGTGTGTGTGTGTGTGTGTGTGTGTGTGTGTGTGTGTGTGTGTGTGTGTGTGCAAATAGAGAAAATATAGAGGATAAAGTTCAAGTTCATCTTTATAACCTATATTCAATTTCCAACTTTAAATTCTCTTTGCTAGCTAGTTCTTGTCATATGGTTCTTATTATGTATTTGAGCATATATGAAGACTAATAATAGTATGTGGTCTATATCTCTATAATTTCCATGCACTTGGACCAACATAGGGTACTTGTAATCAAAAGTAAGTAAACTTTTTTGGGCACAACAAAGGCAGCAGTGATAAATCACACATGTGAATAACATTATGTGATTGGGAGATCTAAGGACAAGCCACAATGATTTTCAAAGAAACCATTGCAATTTCATGGTCCTATGGTCATACTTGATGGCATATACATTTCATCATGGTGAGCGCTCTCATCTTTCTTGGATTTCCAAAAATTGACATAGTTTTTTAGATGTTTCTCAATACATTGGTGATGATGGTTGATATGACATTTGGTGGTGAGGGTACCTTGGAATTTGAGGCGTCTATACGACTGACTGTAACTTCTAGAGAAGAAAGGGAGACTCAACATAACCACCAGAGAAGAGGAAGGGTCGCGATTTTCTCGGGAAGAGGAAGGGTCGTGATTTTTTTGCTGGCAGAGGATTCAAAGGGTCGTGTTTTTCATTGAGCACGAGACTTGGAGGAGTGGTAACATTTTTATCTGAGAGTGTATAGAGATGGGGCAAGTTTTTTGAACGTGTGTGGACTCAGAAGGGTCGGTTTTTCCTCCTACATAGAAGGGTCGCATTCTCACCGAGAAGGGTCACACTACCTCTTAGAAGGGTCACATTTTTTTCTTGTTTACACAGAAGGGTCGCATTTCCTCTCAGAAGGGTCACATTTTTTCTTGCTTACACAAAAAGGTCACACTGCCTCTCAGAAGGGTCACACTCTTTTCTTGCATACACAAAAGGGTCGCACTGCCTCTCGAAAGGGTCACACACTTTTATTGGATACACAGAAGGGGCACGTTGCCTCTCAAAAGGGTCTCACTATTTTCTTGCATATATAGAAGGGTCGCATCTGAGAAGGGTCACATTCAGAAACAGATGGGTCATGTTTTTGAAGGAAAAACGCAGAACAAGAGGAGAGACATGATTTTTTTTTGTCTATATAGTCATTCATGCGCTTAGAAGGATTTTTAGGAGCTGAAGAGCACAGAAGAGGCACATCATATAGAATGTATATGAATCATAGAGAAATAAATGAAGAATAAAATCTGAACAGAAGAGTGCAGTGGAGTCACAGAGCATAGAAGCAGAAATATGCAGAAGTGGAACAGAGCATAGAAGTTGAAGAAGGCAGAGGAGACATTGAGTTGTGACAGATCGGATCATAGACAGATCAAGTAAGTAAGTTTTGTAAGATTCAATTAGGGTGGTAGGGTGGTGCTAGGGAGGATTGTAGTCCTCTAAATTCTAGTTGGTGCTAAAATATATTCTGGGATTTTGTGCTTCCATCTAGTAGGTGCTAGAGAAACCTGAGAGTTGGTGCTCTCTACAATTTGTAGCTTGATATTAGAGGTTGTAGCCTCATATTTGACTTGGTTCTCAAATACTATGATGTACAAGAAAGTTGGAGCTTGATTGACATCCGAAGAAGAAGAAGAGGTTTTCTCCCTTTATGGGTTTCCTCATGAAAATCGGTGTCTCTATGTATTCTATGTGATTGATCAAATATTTTATATCTATGAAACACATTTAATAATAATCTAGAATGATTCATAAAATAACAAGACAAGTTTAAAGCATATATATATATCTATATCTATATATATAACTAATTCACCCCCCCCCCCTCTCAGTTATATTTCCATCACTAACGACTCGCATTGCTTCTGAATTCTTCCCTCAATCTAACGAGTGTGGGATTTTAGGGCTTTGACACTCTAGGACTCTGGGATATTACAACTCTAATTTTTTTCAAATCCCTCAGAGTTATACCTATTGAGGTGCTTACACTATCCTTCCACCGCTTGATCTAACAAATCCCATTACTGTTGAATTCTTCCCTCAATCTAACGGTTGGTGGTATTTTTGGGCTTTGGAATTTCGTAGCTTCGTACCTCTGCCTTATATTCAATAGTCTTTGAAGTGGTGAAATATCTAAAATCTAATTGGTTTTGATCTACAATTGAGGATTATTGTTCACGATCTGACAGTTGGGACTTATCTCTCCAAACCTCTGGATCCACCTTGATATGACGATCTATCATTAATCTGCCTATAGAGCGACGGTTCCTATGGATTTACACCATGGTTTTTGTCGACAATGAAGGATTGTTGATCCTTACCAGTGATTAACGATCAACGGTCCAGGTTTATCCTGACTGTAACATAACTTCTCTATTAAATCAACAAGTTGTGCACTTCTGCAAGGATTTCGATCCAATCGTGCTTATTCCAAGCGTCTTCCTTCTGTTTGTGGATCCTATCCATGTGTTGTCTCTCCTAATATCTATGAATTTCTCTCTACTTGTTGCAGTTGACATCAATGACAACCGATATTCCAACAATATCCCCCTTTCAAATTGATATAAACTTAGTAAAATATTTCTTCGAAATAGTATCCCCCTTTTTTGTTTTACTGCTTGTTTTACTGTGTATCCTCCCCCTTTGATGAAAATGACATAAGTGATATTCCTTTTCTCTCCCTAACATGATGCTCCCCCTCTGCATGTGCTCCCCCTGTCTGATAAAGTTTTTGCAGTTTTAATGAGGTATGGGAATTACTCCCAATTTTTGTCAAAGATTTTCAAAAGCAGTTCTTGGTAGAGGTTTTGTGAATATGTCTACAATTTTCTCTTTAGTATCAACATATTCCACTTTGACTATCTTTTGAGAAACCTGATCTCTTAGAAAATGGTATTTAATTGGGATAGGTTTGGTTTTAGAATGCATAATAGGATTCTTAGAGAGGTTTATAGCATTGGTATTGTCACGGTTAAGAAGAATTGGATGATCATACTTTACTTATATGTCTTATAGGGTTTGTTTCATCCAAATTACTCGAGTGTAGCAGGTGGCAGCAACAATATATTCAGCTTCTATTGTTGACAATGATATAAATGTTTTCTTCTTACTTAGCCATGATTCCAGACACTTTCCTAGGAAGAATGATCCTCCGCTAGTGCTCTTTCTGTCATCTAGACTACTAGCCCAATCTGCATCAGTATATGTTGTTAAGGTGAAGTCTTCTCCTTTTGAATACCATAATCCAAAATCCAGGGTGCCTTTTAGATATCTGAAAAACCTTTTGACTGCCTTCATATGAGTCTCTTTAGGTGTAGATTGAAATCTTCCCACTACTCCTACATATTGCATGATATTTGGTCTTGTTGTTGTTGCATATAATAGACAACCAATCATTGATCTATACATGGTTTGGTCTACTTCGAATGATTCATCATATTTACTTAGTTTGCATCATGTGATAATAGGAGTGTTCATTGGTTTGCAATCTTCCATCTGGAATTTCCTCAACATTTCTTTAATGTATTTAGTCTAGGATATGAATATGCTTTTGTCTAATTGTGAAACTTGTAAACCTAAGAAGAATGTTAGTCCACCTAGCATAGACATCTCAAATTCTTTTTGCATTTCTATAGCAAATCGTTTGCTCAATATAGTCAAATTACCTCCAAAAATTATATAATCCACGTATACCACAACAAAAATCATATTTTGTTCTTCAATTTTGATATATAGGTTGTTGTCAATAGTCCTTCTCTTGTATCCTTGTTGTTGTAGATAGTTATCAAGCCTTTAGAACCATGCTATGGGAGCTTGTTTAAGACCATACACAGCCTTTTTTTTAGTTTACATACATAATCTTGATTTTTTGATAACATGAAATCTTTAGGTTGTTCTATATAAAATTATTCTTCTAGGTTTCCATTTAAGAATGTTGATTTGAAATCCATTTGATATAATTTAAAGTTTTTGAAACATGCAAATGCCAAGAACATTTTAATAGTTTCAAGTCTAGCTACTAGGGAAAAAGTTTCTTCAAAATCAATTCCTTCAACTTTTGCATATCCCTTGCATACTAATCTTTCTTTATTGTTTATGATTTATCCTTTTTCATAAACTTCTTCTTGAAAATCCATTTGGTTCCTACCACATTTTTATCTTTAGGTCTTGGGACAAGTTCCCATGTATGATTTTTCTCAATTTGATCAAGTTCATCATTCATTTCTTTTATCCAATATTCACTCTTGTTGGCTTATGAAAATGATTTGGGTTATACCAGAGAAAGCATTGCATGTTCTTATTCAAATGTAAGTTTTCTTCTAGTTTATACTCCTACACTTGTATCCCCTATGATTTTTCTTTCAGGGTGATTCTTTTGAACTCTTTTTTATCGAGCTTTTGGAAAGGGTGTTTCTTCCTCATCCTTTTCTTCATCGGTGTTTGGTTCATTCTCTTGTAGTTATTCAACATATTCTTCATTTTTTGATTCACCATCCTCTTCATCATCACTAGTTCTTCTCCATTCATCAATTTTTTTTATTTATATTGAGATTTGATTTTACTCAATTTTAGATCATCTACTTTTACATTTGCACTTTCCACTATTTTTTGCATTCTTATATTATACCATCTGTAAGCCCTTTTGTTGGGTGAGTAACCAAGAAATATCCCCTCATTTGATCTGGAATCAAATTTTCCTAGGTTATCATCACCCCTCTTAATATATCATTTTCTCCCAAAGACTCTGAAGTGTTTGACTGGTGCTAGTCTTCCAAACCATACTTCATAAGATGTCTTGTCATGGTTAACTTTAAGTCATGTTGTATTGAGTATGTGAACTGTTGTATATATTTCATCTCTCCAAAACTTATCTAGAAGTTTGGCTTCATTTAACATTGTTCTTGCAACCTTTTTAATAGTTATGTTTTTCCTTTCAACAACTCTATTCTATTGAGGAGTTCTTGGAGATGAAAATTGTCTCTTGATTCCATGATCTTCACAAAAAATTATTGAATTATTTAGAGGTAAATTCCCCTCCATTGCATGATCTCAAACATTTGATCTTGAGATTTGTCTCATTCTCCACATAAGCTTTGAATGCCTTAAACTTTTCAAATGTGTCTGATTTTTCTTTGAGGAAGTATACCCAAGTCATCCTTGTATAGTCATCAATAATCCGCATGAAGTAATGTTCCCCTTGTATACTTATAGTCCTAATAGGTCCACAGAGGTCAGTTTGAACAAGCTCCAAGGGTCTTGATGTAGAGTATTCTTTTGTCTTGAATCTGACTTTTGTATACTTCCCTTCATTGCTTTATAACCTTTGGTATTCCCTTCATTGCTTCCTTTCTACTAGCTTTAATCAAATTGTCAAAGATCAAGTGTCCCATTCTTTTGTACCACAACCATTTTTCATCTACTTGACTCATGTAGCATTCTTCTTCTTTTTCAATATCTAAAATATATACATTACTTGAGGTTCTTGGTGCAATATCTACTAATTTTCCCGATCCTTTCTTCCTGATTTCACATTTCTGGGAGTAAAAAATGAGTATATGTCCTTGATTATAATTTTGGCTTACACTTAGAAGATTAGGCTTCATATTTTCAACTAGTAGCACATTTTCTGCTTTATTTTTCTTGCTTCCCAAAGTGATTGTGTCTTTTCCAAGTATTTTGGTAGATACATTATCTCCAAATGTAACACTTCCTTTTTCCTTCTTTGTCAGATTGAGAAATTTTCTTTTATCTCATGTCATGTGCTTAGAGCATCCACTGTCAATATATTATTGACACTTTTTGTTCTTGGCATACAGGGCTTCTTTACATTATGTTACCTTTTCTTCCACATGTTTTTCTTTCCATATCTTTTTATCTTTATTGTTGGGAATACTTGTCTTCAAGGATATCATTGGAAATCTATATTCATTGGCTTTGTGACCATAATTGTTTCACTTGTGACATTCAACATTGTAATCTTGTAAAGGAGAGAATGAATTATAGTTTTTTTTTCTCTACATTATTCTTGTTGTTCTTATATCTTTTGACATTTTTAGGATTGTACTTTCTATAGGATTTACAATGTACTGCTTTATGTCCAAAATTATTGCAAGAGTAGCAATATCCAAGGAAGATATGTTGATATCTATTAGGGGGAGCTATTCTGGTCATTGTATTATTTTTTTCTTCTTTTTCTTTTGTAGGGGGTGCTAATTTTTGTTTATTAGGAACAGTCTTTAATGGTACCATCTTCCCCTTGTTATATTCTCTTTTTAATGGGCTTCTGAGAGGTTGAATCTTGATCATATCCTAGTCCTGTCTTATCATTTGATGATATTTGACTATTGAGAATGTCATTCAAGATTTTTGAATTGTTCTCAAATCTTGATTGGTTGTTTCCTTTCTCAAGTTCCCTCTTTAGTTAAACAATTTCACTCTCTAGCTTCTTACAATCTTGTTGTTTTTAATTGAGTTGTTTATTCAATACTTCATCATTTATCTTGGCTTCTTGAAGTTGATTCTTTAGGTCAATGATGATTTTATATGATTCTTTGATGGTTTTTTAAGCTTCCTTTTCTCTTAATTGTTGTGCTTCTTAAAATTCTAGGAGTTGTCCCCTCATTAACTTGTTCTTCCTTTTATACTTTCTAAGTTCATCTAGAGCATTGATTAGTTTTTCTTCTAGGTCTACTTCTCTTTCAACCTCAAATTTTTCTTCAAACTCAAAAGTATATTTAGAAGGATTATCTTGGGTTTCTATACCCATAAATAGATGTTCTAACTCTTCATCTTCACTTTCTTCAGATGAACGGATCTCCTCTTTGGTGTAAAAGGTCTTCTTATTTTTTCTTTTGGTTTTTCCCTTTTTATGTTCCTTGAAAGTTCTTTCATCGTCACTTTCTTTTTGTTTTGGATAGGGACATTTGGAATCAAAATGTCAAACCTTTCCACAGTTAAAGCATTTTAGGGGAATCTTTCCATTGTATTTACCAATTCCTTTCTTGAGTTTCTTGATGAAGTTAGTTACTTGTTCAGCAGATATCTCTAACTGATCTTCATTAGACATATGCTCCTGATTCTTCTTTTCTTTTGATGCCTTGAATATTGTTTCCCCTTTAGATGGGGTTTCTTTCCCTGGTCTCATTTCATATGCTATGAGAATCCCATGGAGTTCATCCATTGTGATCTTTTCTAGGTTTTATCTATATTCTAGGGTGGAAACCTTGGCATCATATATCATAGTCAATGTTCTCATTACTTCCTGAACAATGAATTTGTCATCTATGTCTTCTCCTACTGCTCTGATTGAATTGACAACTTCATCTACTCTCTGTAGATATTCTGCTATATTTTTGTCTTCCTTCATTTTTAGATTTTCAAACTGTGCTCTGAGTGTTTGAATTTTAGCTTGCTTGACCTTTCCATCTCCTTCATAGATGATCTTTAGTTTGTCCCAAATTTCCTTTGTCAATTTACATTGCATTACTTTTACAAATATACGATTTTATAATTCTCCAAGAATAGCATTAAAAACTCTTGAATTGTCATTGTAGAGATTTGTTGCAACAATATCAGTAGCTGGGGTAGATGGAGTAGTGTAAACATCTTCAATAGATAGCCAAACATCACATCCAAGAGCCATCAGATAACTTTTCATCCTTATACTCCAAAATGCATAATCATTTTCTTTGAACAATGGTGCTCTATTGGAGGACATTCCTCCTTGTTGATCCATTGGATTTCTCAGAATATGCCTTCAAGTGGTTAGACTGTGGTGAAGGAACCTACTATGATACCAATTGTTGGAATGTTGGCCAATACTGGGGAGGTGAATCAATATTTCTTTTTTTCAAATATTGGGATTCAAATTATGTAGATAGGTGTTTCCTTCAATCCACTTTCCTTATGACTGCAGGCTCGAAACCACAGGCTTATCCAATCTAAGCATTGTTTCTTTATCGCTTTCTCTTTCCACCCTTATTATTCTACATAGGACCTTATTCAAATGTCTGCGGGCTTATTAACTTCTAGGACTTTGGTGCCCCTAATCAACTCCTTTACCTTATCATGAGACCGATGTTGGAACCAGGTCCTCCGGACTTCAGCTTTCAAAATTTCCAAATGATTCAAATTCTTTTACTCCTAGAATGGTCAATGTCGATTGACCATACTTCTCATGTGGTGATGTGGACCCACAGTATGTGTGCCACATGACACCCATTGTTGATGTGGTCCTGCTGATGTGGAGCCATGTGTCACCTTGATTCATGACTATCACAGACCTTATATGCCAAATGGGCCTTGACACTTGTCACGAGCTGATTAGGCCATGTGTCATATTTTTCTTCTCCCACATGACTCCCTCCTAAATCATTCCTCTAGATCTTAGATCGACAGCTTGTGTGATTTCGCTACTCCATGACTCCGGGATATTACAACTCTACATTTTTTCAACTCCCTTGGATTTATACCTGCCGAAGTGGCCATAAAGTGTAGGTGATCGGTTGTTGTTGGTTGATAGTATCCCTTACACTATCCTTCCACTTCTTGATCTAACGACTCACATTACTCCCAAATTCTTCCCTCAATCTAATGGTTAGTGGGATTCCAGGACTTCGTCACTTCGTATCTTCGTACCTATGCCTTATCTTCAATAGTCATTGAAGTGGTGAAATTGTCGAAATCTAATTGGCTTTGATCTATGGTTGAGGATGATCACTCTTGATCTGATAGTTGGGACTTATCTCTCCCATCCTCTAGCTCCACATCGATCTGACGGTCTAGAATTAATCTTCCTATATATTAACAGATCTTGTGGACTTACACAATGGTTTTTGTTGATGATGAAGGATCATTGATCCTTACCAGTGATTAACGATCAACGGTCAGGGTTTCTCCCGACTATAACACAACTTCTCTATTATATCAGCAGGTTTTCCTTGTGCACTTCTGCAAGGATTTCAGTCTAATCACGCTTCTTCCAAGAACTCTTCCTTATGTTCGCAGATCCTCTACATGTGTTATATCTCCTAAGCTTTAAGACGTACACTCTGCTTGTTGCAGTTGACATCAATGACAACCAATATTCCAAAATTCACATGTCTTGATGAGGAAGGGTAGCAAGGAAAAGTACAAGGGATTCCAAGGCCTATACATATTAGACAAATTCCATCCATGCAGCTAAAGAAGAGTTTCAGGAAAGGATGCCATATTTATGCACCCCACGGGGAAGAGGCATCCGAAGATAAAATGCCAAGTTTTGAAGGCCATCTAGTCTTGAAATATTTTGAGGATGTATTTTGGGAGATATCGGGGTTGCCACCAAAGAGAGACATTGATTTCTCCATTGATTTGGTGTCAGGAGTTTCTTAAGTGTCCAAGACTCCTTATAGGATGGGGAAACCAAAGTTGAAGGAATTGAAGATGTAGCTTGAATAACTTTTGAAGAAGGGGTATATACACCCAAGTGTGTCACCTTGGGGTACCCCAATGCTCTTTGTTAAAAAGTAGGATGAAACCTTAAGGTTATGCATTGATTTTAGATGGTTGAATAAGGTTACCATAAAGAATAAATACCCCTTGCCAAGGATTGATGATCTATTTGATCAACTGAATGTGAAAGAATCTTTTCCAATATTGACTTGAGGTCAAGCTATCTTCAAGTGAGAATAAAAGAAGAAGATATCAACAAGACACCATCCAAGACAAGATATGGACATTATGAGTTTTTTTTGGTGCCATTTGGGCTATCAAATGCACCAATTGTATTGATGTGTATGATTAATAGAGTTTTTAGTGAATATTTGGACAAGTTTATAATTATTTTGTTGGATGATATACTCATCTACTCAAGGTCATAGGAGGAACATGAACAACATTTAAGGATGGTGCTACAAGTATTAAGAGAGCATAAATTGTATGCCAAGTTAAGTAAGTGCATCTTCTATCAAATGAAGATTCATTACTTGGGCCATATTATTACATAGGAGGGGATAACAGTTTATCCTAAGAAGATAGAGGCCATTAGAGGATGGCCAGAAGAAAAGAATGTTACAGAGGTCAAATCATTCATGGGACTTGTGGGTTATTATAGAAGATTCATGAAAGGTTTTTCAAATATTGCAAACCCAATTACTTCTTTGCAAAAGAAGAGTGTAAAATTCGAATGGACTTTTGAATGTGAAGAAAACTTTCAGCAACTAAAGAATATTTTGACAAGTACACCAATCTTGAAGATTGCAGACCCAGATAAATATTTTGTTCTATGCACTTATGCATGCAAGGGATGGCTTGGTGGAGTCCTCATGTAAAATGGGTATGTGGTATGTTATGAGTCAAGAAATTTAAAAGAACATGAGAGGAACTACACCACGCCTGATTTAGAATTGGTAGTTATTATTCATGCATTGAAAATGTGGATACATTATCTCATGGGTAGAAAATTTGAAGTAAGAATAGACCATAGTGGTATGAAACATTTGTTTGGAAAACCAACACTAAATTCCAGGCAAACTAGATGGTTAGAACTCCTTAGTGAGTATGAATTTGATATAAAGAACATAAGAGGAATATGGTTAGAACTAATTAGGAGACTGCATGAGATGCATGTTACAACCAATAGCATGTACAGGTCTAATATAAAATAAATAAAAATTAGAGGTTGGAAATTCATATCAGCAATATCTGCAAATAAAAGAAGCATTATAGCAAGGCATTTTTTAGTGGAATTTTAAAGATTATGAGATGAAAGAGAATGGAGTCCTCATGCACAAGGGCAAGTTATATGCGCTAAAGTCCGAAGAGATGAAAAATATAGTGTTGAGGGAAATGCACAATTTTCCTTATGATGGACACCCATGATATCATAAACCAATTGCAGTTGTAAGAAGCCAACAATTTTGGCTAGGAATGAAGAAATAGGTCGTTGATTACATATCGAGATGCCTCTAATGTCAAAAGGTAAAGGTTGAGCATAGACATCCAACTGGATTTCTACAACCATTGTCCATTCTTGATTGGAAATGGGAAGTTGCTACAATTGATTTTATAACTAAGCTTCCCAAATAAGTGAACCAATGCGATTCCATCATGGTAGTGGTGGATAAATTAACTAAGGATACACATTTTATTCCAGTGAAGACAACTCACAAGGAAGCCAACATTGCATAAATTTACATGAAGGAAATTGTCATGCTACATGGATTACCCAAGACAATTGTTTCTAACAGAGATCCCAAGTTCACATCAAATTTTTGGACAGGGTTGTTTAAAGGATTTGGAACAAAATTTAAATTTCAGTACAACATATCACCCAGAGTCAGATAGACAAATAAAGAGGACTAACAGGATAATTGAATATATGCTAAGAATGTATGTAATGGACCAACCTTCCAAGTGGGAAAACTACCTCCATATAGTTGAATTTGCCTACAATAATGTGTACCAAGCATCATCGAATATGAGATCGTTTGAAGCTTTGTATGGTAGAAAATGCAACACACCAGTGAGATGGGATAAACCAACAAACAGAGCGGTTATTGAGGTATAATTTCTAAGGGAAATGGAAGAGGATTTGGTAAAGATTATGAAGAATTTAAAGGTTGTACGAGACAGGGAAAAGAGGTATACATATAAAAACAAAACATATAGGGAATTTAAAGTGGGTGAGCATGTGTTTTTAAAAGTAAAAGCAAAAAAGGAGCTCGCTAAGATTGGGAAGTTTCCCAAAGTTGGCAGTAAGATATTGTGGGCCATTTGAAGTCTTGCAATAGATAGGCACAGTTGCATACATGCTTGCATTGTCTGCATCCATGAGAATTCATAATGTTTTTATGAGTCTTTGTTGAAGAAATATGAGCATGAAACTAACCACATTATTGATTGGATTTTGATCCACATGGAACATGAAGAGGAATTTCAGGTGGAACCCATGTGCATCCTTTACAGAAATGTCAAATTTCTTAAGAACAAACTTATCGGCCTAGTAAAGGTTCAATGGACCTTCTATGAACCTAAAGATGCTACGTGGGAGCACAAGAAGACCATGTGGAAGGAGCACCTGCAATGTTTTGTAAATTTTGAAGAAAATTGAATGTGCATTTGTATATAAGTGTGCAAGGCTCCATTTTTGCAGCTGGAGTTCCTAAAACCACATCTCGGGGATTCCTAACCAAATTGTGCTATAGCCCTAAAGGGGAATGGTGTAGCATGAGGAATTGTGGTGTAGAGAAGGGGGTACACATTTCTTGGATTGTGCAGGTTGAGGGGAACAAGAGATTTGTGGTTGGAATCATTGTGGGAATTGAGAAATTGCAAAAATATCAAGTATTGTGATGTGATTTTGTACATGTATACTAGTATGGTGTTGTGCACCAAGGATGATGCAAATTGTAGGGGGAGGGGAATGTAACATCCCTATGTTTAATCCCTAGTTTAATGATGTATGTTGTAAATATGATATATGGTTATGGGCCAAGCAATGCAACATGTAAACATTGTATATCAAAAATAATAAAATAAAATGTGTTGTTAATTGCAGATGGACATGCACAAAGTGATGGGGATTGAATTTCCAAAAGAGAGGAGGGGTATAATGGGATTTTATTCATGTGTCTTAAATCCCAAGCCTTTTTCCTAAAATTATTATTTTGATTGAACCTTCTAAATTTCCCTTTTAAGTGTATGAGAGTCCAATCACTAAATACATGTAAGAGGGTGGTTGTTTGAAGTCATGTCCCATAGTTATTGGGGGCATGGGGATGAAGTACAAACAACATTAGGGAGCGTGAGAGTCATCTTTCTTGGGAAAAAGGGAAATTCGTATGGAAAAAGAGGGGATTTTTCGCAGTTAGTTTTTGGGACTGCAAGGGAGAACAAATAATTGGAGCTTGAAGGAAGTCATTGTGGGCATGTGTGGCATCTTGTTAGAGCTGTAAATTCATGAAGAAGAAGGTTTTTAGGCTTGAAGAGTGAGATTTTGTGTGAGAGATAACCCTATAGCGGTGTGTTTGCTGCTATGAGATTTTTCCTATTGCAACTAACATCCTTAGAGTCCCTAGCAAGAGAGATTCCTATCCAATCTATGTTGGAGCCCTAGAGGGAAGTGGGGAAGCCTAAGGGACTATGTCCAGTGAAGGGGGATCCCATTCCTTGGGTTGTCCAGGTTGAGGGAAAGAGAATTGGTGGATTGGGATAGTTGTAGGAGAATTAGCTTGTCATGGGTTGTGTTGGGGTGTGAGTGGACAATAGAGACATATCCCTTTCTTATGGATTCGTAGCCCCATCTCGGGGGTGATTTTTGCTAAGATTTGGAGCAAAAAATCTATTGTTAGGTGGAACATCTCTCTCATGCAGCTGGTTGCACATTTGGTTTAAAAGATAAGTTTTAATATATGTTACATTGTTTATATCTTTGAGTTTGATTTGTTGTGCATATACTTTGTTCTTGAGTAAATTATATGATGTTGTGTATTGTATAATTGGTTGCATTCATAATTTTGTCAATGCATGTAATTCCTCAATGCATTGCATTTAATTATGGGATTATTTGTTTTGCGCTTTCTCTGAGTTTTAAGTAGTTGTATGTGGTTGTATGATTGTTAATTTAGCTACATTCATGTTAAAGTAATGTTGTAGATGTATGGGTGTTTTTAGCATAATGCATTGCATTTAAATTAATGCTATTAGAATTATTTTTTGGGGTTTAGTAGTGGGGGACATTACACTATATATTGAAGGTGGAAAAACAGTTGGGGGAGATTTTGTTGGTGCAATTGATGGAAAGGCTTGAAAGCGCATCGATTCGACATCTTTAGCGTTGTAAGTAAGAGGATTCCTTCAGCACTATGGTAAGTTTCTCACCACTCACTTCTTCTTGTCAATTATGTAATCAAGGTTTTATGTGCCTTTATGTTTTTAGTTAATGGTTGCAAATTTATATGTTTTATATCCACTTTTCTTATTTCATGAATTAAATTTAAAATGGATAGATAAACCATTACATATGGTATCAGAGTGAAGTTCTAACTCTTAGAGCCTATGGGTCTTTCGAATGTAGATGTGATGGTTCCTATTAACTTAGGCTATTTTGTTCAGTTGAGATTTGAATGAAGGGTTGCTCAATGCTCGAATTCTTTGCTAACAAGATGACTAAATCATTTTTTGTGAATATGCTTGGCCTGCAATCTATTATGAGACCGGAATCACGTGTGTTGCTAACATAGTATACAAGAGTGGAATAAAGAGGGGTTCATGATGATGATGATGATATATATATATATATATATATATATGTATATATATATATATATAATCTTAGTGACTTCAACAAGCTTCATTTTGAAGAGGAGTTTCATCTTAATGTGTGGCTTGTTTGTGAACTAAATCGAGGGGAAAATATATAACCATACTCTTGTATTGAGTGCAGTGGATGGCAAAGGCCAAACCAAAATTCATCGACTCTTTCCACTGAAGGTTTTTAAAAATGTATTGCCTCTTTTATAATTTTCAAATCCAACCACTAGTCTTTATGGCAATATTGGGACTCTAAATGATTCATTACGTCCATTTTTTTTCATTAATTTTGATGTAGGTATTCATAGTTTGGGCATGCGATCATGATGCCCAAGTCAGGTACTTACTATCATTTTTTAGTTTTCTGAATACTTAGCCTCGATTTTCTGATATAGTTGTTGACCCAAAAATCTACTTCTTCATGTCATTGTCATATCTTCTTGAGCTATCATGAAGGTTGCTCTTAGAAACCCATTAAGATTTGGTTCCAGTGAAAGATAGTGATAGGATTCATAGTTACTATGACCATTTATCATTAAACAGTATCAGTGGGTTGCATCCATAGGTTTCATTTTGAGCACATAGTGACTTATCAGACGCTATAAGAGTATCAAGCATCGATTTCAAGTCACTTGGTCTCGATTCAAATTAGCTATGGGGTTTAGATCAATGCATCCATTACCAATCAGAGGGATAGTAGGGATAAATGGATTTCAAAGTAATATTTCTCCCTAGCCTATTATCACCTATTGGACATATGCACAAAAATCATCAATATCCTTATTTCCATCAACACATTGACGACACCTAAGTGGGCTCGTTCTGACCTTATTCAACTTATCTTGGAACCATGATATTTTTCCCCAAGGGGAGGCCTTCCTAGGATTATTATTCATTTTTGAAACCCTCCCATATCACAATTCCCTATGTTAAGGCTTCTCATTTCATATTTCATGAACTGAGGACTCAATTTGCAAAATTTTCAAAGTTGGCCCCTTTTGTTGGTCACTGGGTGGGTCCCGTATAAACATGGTATTTCACAGGAAATAAAATGAAATATGTTTATTATGTGGAAAATAAATTATTTTATCATGTAGGGAATGTGATAATCTTTCCAACTGGCTATCATGTTCTTGATTTCGAGTTTGTATGACCAGTCTACAAAGGGCACAAATTGCATGCCTCCTAAATGGCTAAAATCCATAGTTGTAACTTCCATATCAGTTTGTGTTATTAGATATGGCTTAAAAGGAAATTCATGCCTAGAGTTGATGTAGGGAAGTGTGAAACATTTCCAATGGTATATCATATGCCTGGTTTCGACTCCCATTTGTTGAGAATGAGCCTACGCAGTTTGAAGACTAGTTTCGAAGGCTAGTTTGGTGACAGAGGTTCAAGGTTTAAAAATTGATGTTGATAGGCTCTGAATTAGAAAATAAAAGCTTACATATTGTAGTATACTTAGATATATTTTAAACTATTCTTAATTTACCTCATTCTGATATTGTATGGCCTAGTTAGAGATGTCAAAAATCTTTGGCCTAGTTGAGGCAAGATCGTCTAACCAGTTGGCATGGTAGACTTTCATGGAAGTCAAAGAAGTGCTTAACAACTTATTCTCAATACTTCATTCCCACTTCATTGGATTACTTGTCGAAACATTTCCATCGATACTTTGTTTGCATCGATTGGATATCATATGACAATGTGGCATCTTTCGCAAGATTGGGCATTTTGTGGGTCCTATGAACCAATGAGAGTTTTAGAGAGAAGAATTTTCTGCCCAAAATTGAGGACCTAGGTTGCACAAGATCAAGTTGTTGATCGCAAAAACTTAAAAAAAATTAGCGTGCTTAACCCCTTATTCACCACGTCATGTGTATTCGGTTATCACTGCATTGCTCAGGGAAAATCCCTCCAAACCTTCTACAAGCACGCCCACACCGTAAGACTACCTTTGCACCGCCCCTGTTGACGCGTTCCATCTCGTGGTGGACTTTCACCTTGAAATAGCCTAGACAACTGCAAGGGAATGAAAATCATAGATACAGTGATCAAACTCACAAACTCAACCTATATTTTTCAGGGAAAATTCCAAGAGTATCAGGGACCTTGTTTTCCCTTAGGAACAAGTGCAGGAACGGGGGCAAATTTCACCAAACAAAATGAAACATGTTTTAGGTACAGCCATGCATTCTTGTAGAGACCTGTCAATTTTGGTATTAGGTACAACCATGCATGCTTGTAGATACCACTTATTATTTGGTGTTTAATTTAAAATTTTCCTTAGATGGGTCCTCCAACCACCACTTTCCCATGACCTTTTAAGGGCTATATCTCTCTCATTCAGAGCCCGATTTGCACCAAATGAAAGATAGTGGAAATATGGTAAATAGATATATGAAATGAATACATAATATTTAAAAATCATGGTTGTTTAGTGTTAGGGAATATCCTTACAAGTGTTCAGGCCCAAGGCCCCCTTTTGCCAATTCAAACCCAGTTGGCGCCATGCTTCACCAATACTCAAGGAACAATTATAAACAGTGATGGGGGCATAATAATAGGTCTAAAATTTTCCTAAATAGTGGGAAATTCCTTACTTTTAGTGACCGAACCCAGGACCCCCTACCCTCCAAAGAAATCCAAATATTTTCCCAAGTCGTGGTCTTTTCTCTCACATTTAATTTGACAACCATTCATGGCCATTTAGACACCCCAAATTCACTATTTATAGCTGCAAAACCAAGGCCAACAATTGGAGATGTCATTTGGATGGCACAAATCCCAAGGAAAATGATGAGGTGGAACCCAATTTTGTCATTTTTCCTACATGACTTTTTGCCAAAAGTTCATTTCTCAAATGTTTTACTTTTTTAAGAAGATATTTTAATTTAATTTCAAATAAAATATGATTTGATTTACTTTTGCAATTGAAAAAAACACTTTAGGGTTGGTCCATTTGTCACTTTTTAGAGAGTGAAAAGTGTCATTTGTCCTAACCCTGGCCTCCTCTTCTCTTATAAATAAGAGAATGTCTTTTGTACATAGGGTGACTTATAGAATACAACACAAAATCTTTGTTGGTTTTTCTCTAACAGTTCTTAGTGTTTGTACTTGCATGTTCTCCTTTCGGTGGTTGGGACTTGGATCCTTGCTAGTTGTGGGTTGAGGTGTAGTGGTAAATACTATTTGTGTTATCTATCTCTGGGAGGGATTGGTTAGCTAGGTATTTCTTGTTATTTCCTTTAGTTTAACTTTATTGTTTTCACGTACTAACAACTATTATTTGTCTTGTTTAAAGTGATTTTTTGTGCATATATCTAGAAGGAGCTAGGCATATCATCCATAGTTAGAAGTCAAGAGGTCTATGGGTGCCTTAGGATATCCCTTAATCCCTCTTTTCTTTGTTGTTCATAGTTGTTTATTTCTCCTTTCTTTTACTCTTCTTTCGAGATTTGATTTCGTCCTTTGTTATTGTTGTTCTAAATAGGTAAATTAACCATTTTGGGTCGGTTTACCCATATGAGGAAACCATCTTAGATGATTGTTTTATAGTTGTGATTTTCAATTTTATTCTCTCTCTAATTTTTTTTTTGTTATTAAAGATACTAAAAAGTTCATTGTTAACCTGTTAGGAAGTAACCAGTTACATGTTCTACTTCTGACCTAAGCAGTCAGGAACCACTTGAAGACTTGTTTGAGGCAAAGGATCTAGTAGGGTAGCAAGCCAAAAACAGTGAAAAACCTTGTAAAATCCTACCCCCGCACTCTTATTTTCAGTTTTCATGAGTTTACACGGTTTTAGAAATATTTCACACACTTCATTGTTATTATAGCATGCTTTTGTAAAGAAACTTTTTGGTTTTCAATTAATTTTTTGTTCATATAAATTGACAATTTCTCTTTGCAAATTGTCATTTATTTAATTTGCATTACATAGTTTCCATCCCTTAACCAAGGAACTAGTTGAAGCTCCCTTGCACATGGCAGGTATGTGCCCCACAAAGAGCTTCAACCCCATTCCTTTTGGTTGTGTAACATAGGTGATTTCTTTTATTCTTTATTGAATGTATTAAAGTACCATGCCACCTAAGACAGAGGTAAAAAGGTGCATAACCATGTGATTGGGTGATGGTTGGGTTTCCCTTCCATCATACCTATTGTGTTAATGTCAAGTTTAGTAGGGAGGATGAATTGGTACTTATACTATTGTTTATTTTCATTTATTTTTCACTTTCAGATTATTTCCCCTAAAGGGGGCCATTCAAAAAACCAAAAAACATGCAAAACACCTAAAAACAAAAGGCAAGGGTCCTCCCGACAAAACAAAACTATATCTATATTTTTCTAGATACATATACTTATATCATATTTAATTTATCTATATTTCAATTTTGTTGACCAAGAGACACAATTGTGAAATTAAGACATGATCTCGCTACGTGGATGGCTTAGTCTTTCCATTTATACAATTTCAATTTCTAGAACACTAGGAGTCAAAGCCAGGGAATATTTATCAAGGTCTTCTCAAAATTTATCTACCTAGTACCAATTGAGTGAGATATTTTTCTTCAATCTCGTCTTGTTGGTAAATCTCATGGTTGAGAACATTGAATAGCTTAGCTTGTGTCAAAATACTACTCTACTTGGGGAAGCTCAACTAAACTCTATCAAGGGAGTCGTGAGCCTCTTTCTTTGTACAAGTATCCTTCTTCCATCCAAGAGGCTTTAAGTGCCCAAAAGCGCTAGTGACGAGAAAGGGATAACCCCTCCTTCTCTAAACTACATGGGACACTCTTCATTCTGACTTAGGGGTGTATGCAACATCACTCTTTTTATACAAGGTGGAATAATTATGGGAGAATAGGTGTGAGCTTGATCAGGAAAACCTTCAAAATTGTGTAGTAAAATTGCATGTGATTAATCAACTTAAAAAATTACAATTAATACATGCTTAAAGTCTTAAATATTTCATCAGTCCACCCAACACCCTAGTAATTTTTAGTTTCCAGCCAGTTACTTATTTTCTTCTAGTTGTTGCATCTTACTGATGGGATGAAATTACATTTTAAGACTTCATTTTCAACCTTTAAAAGATTGGAGACCTCTTTCCAGGCACTTTTGGGCTTGTTTTCACACATTACAAGGCCCGAAAAACTTTTTGTTCATCACTTACATCCACCTTAAATGACATGGATGTATATTTCCAAAGACATTTTTACTCTTAGTTTTCATTATTTTTGCACAAGTCATTAACTAGGAAATTATTCCGAACCCCGGGAACCAGTTTCAAACATTTTCCCAAGGTCATAAGGGAGTGAAAAACTTGTTGTTTGATTTTATTACCTTTCTGGTCTAAAAATAAGCAAGCTCATTTTCACCCACCCTGCCCCTAAAAATTCAACCCTGGCCTTTTTGGCCACCCAGGGAGCTGAGGGAGGAAAATACCCATGTTGGGTGGTCCTAAGGGGGATATTTCTCAATTCCCTCACCTCTCCTTCTTCCCCTTTTCACCACCTTATACACGAGACCATATGAGGTGTGGGTAGTCTCTGCCTCGTACCTTGCTATCAAAGATATTATAACCGGCTTCATCACCAGATAGGTGGGATCTATCTCAACGAACAAATTTTCCTTATAAAAATATATTGGCAATGGGTGGCATAATCATTGAATGAAAGTATGTGGAGGTTTTTCTACTCTAGAAAACCATTCAGATTTCACATAATAAATTATTTAGTCCCTTGCCTTCTCAGTCGGTTGTCCAATTATACAGTTGAGGCCAAAATCATAGAAAAATATGAGACGATTTTGCAAAAGAGAAATCCTTAGGAAAAAATAAGGTTTGCTTAGTGTCTCCATAAGCACAAAAATATTTACTATGGCCAATCCTATAAAAATCAAGATCCACTCGCTCCAATTGCTTCTCAGAAGATGGTAGAGATTGATTTGTAGGAGAGGAGATTAGGGCATTGTTTGAATTGTAAAATTAAAAGATGAAAAATTAAAATAATCATTATCCTCATAAGGGAAAATATCCTAATCATATTCTAAGGTGGCCATCTAAATAGCTTGATAAGTGGCTTCAACCTTAAATAAGGGCATAATAAAGCCTATATATCCAATATCTAACTCAATAGTCAAAGGGCTTGGCATGAATCTTGTTCCTCTCCAAAATAAGTAATTTGAAAGGAAATTGAGTGTATGGGTGTATCTCTCTCTCTAAAATATGATGTTTGGAAACATACAAAAGACCCAACAATGATTAACAAGATCAAATATGCAAGGGATAAGGCTATAATACTAATAGGAAAAGGGAGACTAAGGGTACCCATCATTTATGAGTCCTTCAGCATCCCAACACCTACACTCTCAAACAACACAAAAGAACCATCCCTGAAGGGAAGGTTCATCCCAAATTTAGTGCTAGGGTTACCTTGGGGATAATTTTTTGGGATAGGTTTCCCTTGGTGTGAGGCCTAAGGGGTATTTCGGAACTCCATTAGACTAGCTAGAGTTCCTATAGTCGCAGTTCAGTGAGTTCCTAGCAGGCCTATGTTGTAATCCCTAGAAAGGAAGTGGGAAAACCTAAGGGACTGCAAAGAAGAGAAGGGGGTACACATACTTGGGTTGTGTAGGTTGGGGAAATGGAGCT
Organism: Picea engelmannii; assembly: GCA_009831015.1. Lineage (NCBI taxonomy): Eukaryota > Viridiplantae > Streptophyta > Pinopsida > Pinales > Pinaceae > Picea > Picea engelmannii. The sequence goes on along the minus strand of ML776896.1, from coordinate 209,964 downwards.
GTAGATTGGATTTTTTGTTGGATTTTGGTACCTTGGGTTAGCCATTGCTTGTGTTGACTATGAGACCTTAGTTGGATTAGGTAGTCTTTTCCCTGGTGGAGTCATAGCCACATCTTAGGGGTGACATATTGTTGAGAGAGATAGAATAGAAATGTCTATGGTTGGATGAAACATCTGAGGCCTACAACCAGTTGGTGCTTTTATAAAAGGATAAGTGTTCTTGTTATGTGATTTTTATGCTATGTAAAATGTGTGATTTGATGTGCATAATTTATGTTATGTTGTGCATATGTATAATTATGCATGTTATTATAATTTATGGATGGAATTGCATATTGTTACAATTTCATAATAATTTCATATGAAGGGCATATTATCACTATCGGTATTGGATCCTAGACATATGTTTCGGTGTGTTACAATGCGATATACGAGCAAAAAATGGAAAATTGTGTAATTTTGAAGTACCCCATACTCTCAACAACGGACTGAGGGTGTTGGATATGTTAAAATGTGGTATAAGAGATATGGTTACAACACTCGGGCTGTATGGGACGAGAACCAGGATGGAAATAAAAGAGTTACAGATTTCTTACTAATTGTTTGACAAAAATACTCAAGGAGAGAAACAGAGGGAAATTTTGACTTCGAAAATAGTCGATTTGAAATTACCCAAATGTGGTTGAGTTTGATAGCAGGTGAGTTATAGGAGCATGAAATTTTAAATTCGTAACTATTGAATTGGTATTATTGGTCTTGTTTTTTAATTTGCAAAGTTTTTCATGGAAGAAAAAGGTGAAATTGGGTGAAATCCCCAATTATAGGCAAAATCCAAAGGGGGAATTAGCTTAGAACTAACAGATTTATAGGTATAAGAGTAAAATTTATATTTGAGGGCTTTAATTCAATAAATAAATAGGTTAATTTCAAAGCCGAACTTGTAAATTTCATGGCAAATGGAAATTTCTGGAAAATAGGCGTTATTGACAAAATTGGAAAATTTTGAAAATTTGGAATTATTCGTATGGGTGACATCAGTGATGACATGGAGAATACAAGTGAAATTCAAGTTGAAACATGGAGGGAGACACATGATGTCACATGGTTAATTTTAGGAAGTAAATACCTTGTTATCGTTCGATCATTTCCTAACTTGAAATGAATGTGGATCATAGATCACAATCAACCTCCACCATTGGATATTTTGGAGGAAAGTTAGTTTGTTATTGAGCGAGCACTTCTAAATCTGAAACAAATATTGACCATCACATTAGATCAACCCTCACCATCAGCTATTTTGGATTCAAGTTTATATGTTAAGGATCTATAGTGCTAACACCAACAACTTCAATTTTTCTTATGTTCTTGCTCATAGAACCATTTTTTCCCAAGAAACAAGGACCCTCCTTTTAATTGTTTCAAGACCCTTTTATATTGTTATGCACTCCAATTTTTCTTTTTGGTCCTTGATTGAGTAATTTCCAAGCTTAACTTTTTCATACTTCCTAGTCTCACTAACATAAGCAGTATCGGTGGAGGAAACCTTTTCCTCGTCGTTACAACCCATGTCAGTGAGTTTGAATTTTCCTCACCAATACACAAGGTGTGATCAGCTCTTAGAAATTTCAAAACAATTCTCAATAAACATATGAACATTGATACACCAGCAACCATCCTCTCTCTTTCATTGATACACAAGAAGGGCCAATAGTAAAAACTTTTTTTTCCAATTTCTAAAGTATATTGGCATCGATCATCTAATGAGTGTCGATCCATCGACGACCATTGACTCATGGTCATCGGTCGTATCGAAATCCACTAATATTTGAACGCTAGTATGCTTATACCTAGGATTTTTCTCGCATCCCTTCTACTATCGGCACCTAATAAAATTTTGATCATCGATACAATCGACAAAAATCAACTCATCATCGTCGATATGATTGGAAATAATCATTCCATTATCACCGATACATGGAAATCACCCCCTCACCTAAAATGTATTCCACACACATTCTATCGCTCATCATCGTCGATATGACTGGAAATAATCATTCCATTATCACCGATACATGGAAATCACCCCCTCACCTAAAATGTATTTCGAACACATTCTATCACTTCACCCCATACCTTGTCATGGTTTTCCCTTTGCAAACATGCCCTAATTGATGGTTTTCCGTGTGCTCTAGTGAACGATGGTGTGAAGTGTTTCGATCATCGAGGAGATTCATTTTGGGGGATAAATCATGCCTTTGGCTATAATTGAGAACCTCGATCTCGAAAAACCTTCGTTTGGGCCCTCAAAATGGCCCCAGAAGTTAAAAACTGCTAAAAATAGTAAATTGCCAAATTTGCCAGAAAACTGTTTTGAGCCAGTCGGAAAAGGTGGGTGGCCATCGATATCCACCTGGATCAATCCTCCCTCCTTATGAATCAATGGTATCCATTGCGTATAGTTCCCGGGGGAGAGGGAAAAGAATTTGTTGGATCTGCATCTTGGTGAGTTTCTTGTATTGCGGGAGACGTCACGCTGCTTAGTTTGTGGAAGTCTGTCATGAACCTGTTGAAGCTGAGGTTGTTCAAAAAGTCGAGCTACATGAGAGGAAGGTGTGTAGAAGGAATATTTGTGCTTTGCTGCAACCTTTTCGACCTGCTTCTGTTGGATAGAAGGTGCAAGGGGCGAGGCTATAGTGGTTGTAGTGTCCTTATGTTCCCCTTTTGAACAGATTGTGAAGAAGCTGAATTTTGCAGTATGAGATACTACCTTGCAACACTTTTTAGGTGGAACAGTAGTTGGAACTGCCTCTGGTATTCTGTAGAGATGACCCCCCAAAGTAACAATGACACTACGGGGTCGAGACTCATAAACAACATGGCGCTTCCACATATATGGTTGGCCCAAGAGAACATCACACACATCTAGTGGGGAAACATCACATAATACCTCATCCTTGAAGGGTTGGATGTCGTATGACAATCGACAGTGCTAGCTGACATGGAGATCTCTTCCTTGGAAAAGCCACCCGATGTTGTATGGTTATGGGTGTGGTGTTGTCGACAATCCCAACTGTTTGACGACCTCTGCTGAGATGAGGTTCTTCTAGCTTCCGCTATCAACAATAAAATGCAGCAGGGTCCCCTTCACCCACATCTGTGAATGAAAAAAGCACTCCCCCTCTTCGGGATCTGTTGGTTCTTCTGGTTGAATTGTTGCGGTTGCGACAATAGCAGTGGGTTATGCGTCAATGATCTGTCCTTTACCAGTATTTTCAGAATCGGATTCTAAATCAGGGTCTGGCTCCTTGTCTTTGATCTCGGCCACCAATGGTTGTTTTGAGTGACATTCATCGGTGTTGTGATAGGGGATTTTGTGGAAATCGCACCAGTTTCTGGTGTCCTTCTTTGTCTTCCCGTGACACTTCTTTTCATGTGGCTTGGACTGGTTTTCGGGAGACTGTTTGTTAGGGACGTCTTTGTCATACTTTTCTTGTTGCGGATTTGCAGAACCAAAATCCCATTTGTTCTGGTGCTTAAATTTCTGCTTGATTTTAACAGCATATCGATAGGCAACACCGAGTGATGAGATGTCCAGAAAATCCATTTCACTTTGGATGTATCTGTGTAGAGCCCCACGGTATTTCAAAACCAACTTTCGTTCAGAGTTTTTGATACCCAGCTTGGTGCACAAGGTATGGAAGGTATTGGTGAACTCTGGAACTGCTTGGCCCCTCTCTTGTCGCAGTGTGGTCCATCTCATGTACTGGTCCTCATAGTTGCCAATAGGGTAATATTGTTCCTTTACCGCATCCACAAAAAAATCTCAAGTGGGATCGGCCCCATATATTTCAGACTCCTCTATGGAACTCTGCTCCCAATAAGTTTCCCACCAATGTTTGACATGGGGGAGAGCTTTAAGGAGTGCGAAGTTGATTTTTTCTTTGTCAGAAAATTTGTGAACAGAGAAATAACCTTCTAGCAAATTTAACCATCTGTGTAGGGCTTCTGCATCTATTTTTCCTTCAAATATAGGAATATCAAAATGAACTTGTACCTTGAAAGGCGAGGTGCCTCCAAAGTGGTTGCTTGATGAAGATGCGCCAGTTTCTATCGACAGGCGTTGAAGGATGTGGGGAAAATTCTCCATCATTTCGTCCCTCTGTCGCGTGAGAGCTTGCTCAAGCAACAGACTGATAGGATCGTCTGCTCCGTCGTTTTTATTTTCTTCCGCCATTGAGGGTTTATTGGGTGTGCGAGAGAAATTGTCCTCAAGAGAGACAAGCTCGAGACCCAACTTGCTATACTCAAACCTTGTCAGGGACATGCATTGATAAAAACGACCAACAAAAACCTGCTCTAATACCATTGATCCAGATTATTTTTGGCATGAAATGAGAGCGGAGATATAATAAATAAATGCACAGAGATATCACCGATATTCAATAATGTAGAAGAAATGTATCAGAGATGAAACCATAAATACATATATACAGTAATACACAATTTCTATTAATGAAAGAAATGTACAGAGACTGTAAAAATACAGAGTGAAAGACTCGCTAGAATGGCGGCAGCTTATCTCTGAGAAGAGATGTGATGGCTACTTGCATTCACAAGAAGATGATTACAATGAGACTCTGAAGGCCTTTTTACAATCCACAGGAATGCCAAAAGTCCTAGACATCCAAAAACCTAACCCTAGGAGATGAAGCGCCAAAAGTCATGTGGGCCTCATTTGGGTAAGTTAGTACATCAACTTCCCGGGGTCGTAACTTTTGCATACGATATTTGTTTTAGGTGTATGATAGCTTGTTGGAAAGGTATCGTCAAGGAGATTCATTTTGGGGACTAAATCATGACTTCAGCTATAATTTAGAACTTTTATCTTGAAAAACCTTCATTTGGGCCCTCAAAATGGCCCCAGAAGTTAAAAACTACTAAAAATAGTAAATTGCCAAATTTGCCAAAAAATTGTTTTGAGCCAGTCGGAAAAGGTGGGTGGCCACCGATATCCATATGGATCAGTGAGGAGGACTATAGAAGTTCCCATGAAGGTCACTAGTCAATTATGCACGAATTTGCCAAAAATTTCAAATTAGAGGTTTTTTAATAATGGGGTGGTGTACAGTTACAGAGGCCCTGTTGTAGGTGAGACTTGGAAAACTGAGAATAGGACCAAGAATGAAAATACTCAATTGGAATTTTGGCCAAATTCCCAAGGATGTGGAGTGGAGATGCCAAAACATGGAAAAATCCACTATTCCAGACCATTTTGGGGGGATTTTGGGGATTTGCAGAGGAGAAAAAGGGACGCCATATAACAGAACTGGAAAAATTTATTCACTTGACATTTTATCTACTCATTAATCTAGATAAATTTTCCTTAGTGAATTTTGTGAAAAGTGAAAAAAAGTGCAAAGTTGGCATTTCCAAATTGTTGCAGAAAGTGCCTAGAGCATTAGATCACAAATTGAAGGTTTTTGTGTGTTCACAATCATCATTTTTATCACTGTCTCTTTCAAAATTTTCTCTGGTTCTTGCTAGATTTTCCTCTACAAGTGGAAGAAGTTGGTGTATCAACTTAATTACACTAGGGAGAAAGGCGCACAAAAGGCGTAAATCGGCAAAATTCAAAAGACTGTAATTTTCTTCTCATAGCTCAGAAGTAAGCAAGAGAGTAGTCATTGAAAAAATAATGAAGAGTAGAATATATGTGTATGCCCGGAATTGAAATTTGAGTTGTATAAATTTCAAGGAAACAGAAGGAAGAGGACTGGTGATCTTAAAGGGAAAATTTATGTATAATTTCCAAAGTTGCTAAAGTATTCCTATCGAACAGAGTTTGTTTCATGCATATTTGTAGAAGTAGGGGTACAAATAAGACAGAGCACTCCAGATTTCTCAGAATGAGGACTATGTATGTGGAATATGCACAAGAAATCTAGAGACATGGGGAAAAAGAAATGGGAAGTTATTCAAAAGGTGCATTTGATTGGTTTAGGAAGTTGCAAGAACAAGACATTTGAGCTTAGTGAGCAATATGGAAGAACTTCAATGAAGTTTTAATTTAGGAAAAGACTTCCATACTATAGAGAAGTATACTACAAATGAAAATTAAGAAGGGAAGGTTGTATATATTTTATGATAATGCTTGTACATTGGGTTGGAAGCACACATAGAGGTGAAAAGCATGGTAATAAGAAGGGTGGTTAAAATAGCAAATAAAAAGGTTTGGATTTAGGAATAAGGATGAGAAGAGACACTCAAGGGGGTAGTGTTATGCCAAGTATTATTGAACCTAATTGGATCATTATATAATTTTTGATATATCTTGGTACTTTATGGGTGGAAAAAATTGGTGGAATCAACTTGCACGGCCATTTTAGTGGTATGTCCCAATTTGAAAAATTAGGGTTTGGAACCTTCTAGAGCCATTTTGAGGCATTAAATGACATTTTTTTGAGTTACAATGTTTAAAACTTGTACATAGACCCTTGAAATTTTTCTTCACTCCGATACCTTTCCAATGGTGCATAAAACACCTCAAACAGAGCTCATATGAAAATAGTATGCCTCCCACAAGTTGACCTACCTTGTTGACCACCATTGTACAAGTGGATGCCACGTTGTCCCCCATTACTCACATATATGGGGCTAGCCACATATGGACTTTAAATAAGATCCAAAATTGATCACTAATTGAGGGTTGAGTAAGTCAAAACCCTAACCCTAGATGACTATCAGCCTATGTTAAATACCAGGCTACTAGCAGAAGAAAGGGTTCCATTCTTTTGTAATTTACTTGTTCCATAGTTGAGCAGTGCATCTAAGTAGTGGTATTTTGAGATAATAATAGAGGAGGTAGGATATTTTTTAGCAATTGTTTAGGCCACAATGTTAAAGGAAACTCCATAGTGAGTGCCTTTTTCTGTGTACTTTCATTCCATAAGTGAAGAAAAGAGAGAAGAGCATAGGCATCACCTTCTAGCTGGGTTTTCTCCCATATTGGGTTTCCGAGGATACTTCTTGTGTTCAATTGTGTGGATAGTGTGTATATTTTTTTCCCTTTATTCACTTTTCATATTCAGTTATTTTCATAAATTCAAACAAATCTAGTAATTAATTAATCTAGGATATAAGGAAAATTAGTTTGCATAGTCTAAGATTTCATATTATTATAAGATTTGTTGCAATGATATGTTCCAATGGAATATCCACAATAGTTTATCGATCACTTATTTTTTTTTAACAAGAACGGTTATGTTTCATTAGGCGGCGTCCTGACAAGACAGAACCAGAAAGTTACATATCTGAAGAAGGTTGGTGACCTCTAACAGTGCTGCCAACCTTCTTGTAAATGTCTGGGGAAACCCATCCCATCTGCTTCTGGAGCTAATTCGAAAAAATGACAGAAATTGCTTACATGAGTAAATTCTCACAAACTGTGAGCACAAAAGGAGACAGAAGCAAACCATTACCTGGAGGGGGGTGGAATTTTCCTCTTAAGGAAGGGATCCAGCATTTTCTGAGAGCCTGAAGAGATGTTGGAGGCCACCTCCTTTTCTCTGCGCGCTTTGTTGGACTTTCGTCCTCGAGTAAGAGGTGGAGACGGTACTGAATTATCTTCAGAATCAGAAGCTTCCACAGAATTGCTAGATGGGACTGAAACAKTCAAACCTGCCGAGGCAGAGGGAACCGGACCTGAGGCTCGCAATTCTTTTGCTGCTACTGGGCCTAGGGGGGTGAAGTCTGGAGGGATTTCGTCTGCCGAGGCCCGATCTTTTCTTGTTGTTACTGACTCTGGAGGGGTGGAATCCGGAGGGCTTTCGCCTACCGGAGGATTTCCCTTAACTGCTGTTGTTTCTGGATCTTGGGCTTCGTCTTCCTTCAACGCATCAAAGCTGTTTTTATTTTCTAGTGTTGCCTCTGCTGAGTGAGTGGCCTTCTGAGCTTGGGGTAAAGGGCCCTTTCGCCTTGGCTGCCTTCGTCGATTAGCTACTGGCTGAAAATCATCTTCTTTGACTGGCCCAGGCACCTCAGAGGCTTTGGGGCAGCTTTTTGCGAAATGACCGTAAGCGTGGCAACGAAGGCACTTAAAAGGAATCTGCTCATAGTCCAGCTCTTGGATATGGCTCCATTCCCCCAGGGTAAGCTTAATGGCTTCCTGAAGGCCTTCCTCGAGGCTGACCTCCACACAAATTCGAGCGCAGGTATACTGATCCTCTTTCGGCGCCATGTTGTCCAGGAAATGCCCTAGCTTATTCCCGATGTCCGAAAGAGAGCTTCTCCCCCAAAGATGCAAGGGAAGATGAGGCAGTCTAACCCAAACATGGACTGCTGTAATCTCGTCGCCGGGATTGAAGTCAAGAGTCCAGGGGGCTAAAAACAGCCCTCTTGCCCCCATGAAATAGGGTCCAGATCTGAAGACTAGGTCCCGATCCTTTGTCTTTGTGAAACTAAAGACAAAAAAGCCCCTGCCTACTGCGCACAAAGAGACTTCTCCTTGTATCAGGGACTTCCATCGATCATCCATCCATGCCTCCACCATTTTGGGATTGGGCCATAACCCCGTAAACTTTCCGATGAGAGCTTTTTCTGCTAGCAGGAGGGAAAGATTGCAAGGCTCCTCTGGAGATAGCTCCATCAAAGGGATCTCTGCTTGTTTCTTGACGAACTTGGACGGGAGAGAGGACCTGGGTTTCGATCCTGCCGACCGGATTAACGCTTTGAATTCTTCAATGGGATCTTCTTCCATCTCGTCATCCGGATTTGGGGCCATCGTAGCACCTCCGGCCACCAAATCACAGAGGCACCGACCACCAACCAAAACGGAGAGTCGTTGCTCCGAAACGCGGGCAAGGCCCTTCGAAGCAAGATGGCGACCTCCTGCAACCAAAAGGACGGATCCAGTCGCAAATGCCGACCACCGCTCCAAACACCTGCAAGAAACCACAAGCGATTCACTGGAGGAACGCTTTGTTGTCGATCCGCGGCCCTGGAGGGACGCGCTGGCATGAAAATCGTGGGAGGTATGCTCTGAACGGCTGCTACAGGTGGATCTGAGCTCCTGCAAACCAAAATCCGAGCTCCTGCAAACGAAAATCCAGACCGGAGGCGGCTAGGGTTTGAGCCCTAGCCGCTTTGGCTTTCCGCTTCGCTTCATTCCGTCCCAAAGATGTTATTTTATCGATCACTTATTAACATGATGCAAAGGCCATGAATAAAGAATGTTAATATATGAATCCAGGTTCAACCATGAAGGTTTGGGAATCCAAGAACCTATAAATTTATGTTTAAATGAATTTAGAGCAATAAATCAACTTGTGTTATCAGAGTGCTCAGTGGAAGTATGGTGCAAGAGTAAATAATTCAGTGGATGAAATAATGAAGGTTCATTCACTCTAAAGGGTGTCAATGGATACATAAAGAAGTGTGACCTTTGTATATTTATTATAAAAGAATGAAATCAAACTTCGAAGAGAGGTATTCCATAAATCGATTTGGACTCCAGAACTAAACAAAGTCTAAGGACTGTTGGAGATCATGGAAAAAGGTACCACGAGGTGGATACCAAGATAATTGAATTATGTTGTGACACTCAGGGAATAATGACAAAAATGAATGGGGGTTTTTGATGTATGTAGAGAATGTTGACTGCATTCCAAGGATGTTGAGTGCATTCCCAATGTGGAATGGGGTGAAAATTCAAGAAGACTATAAGAGGAGCAATAATTCCATAATGGGAATATTAATAGTTGTGATATGGAAACACCAATAGGATATATTGGCTGGAAATGCAAAATGGCCAAGTGGGACTTGGATGGAAGGTGTTCAATTAAAAGAACCACAATACATAGAGGATCAAAGCAATAGCACAAAGGATGTAAGAATATAGAGTGATTAAGGGTAGCCATATATAACACAAAAAGCTAGAGTAAAGATGTACTAGTATTCATACTAAGAGTGAATGCTTGGAGCATATAGATATGCATTAGTGCATGTGGAAATGATTATACATACATATAACATGTCGTAGACTAAGAGTAGTCTATTAATATTGTTAGAACACTTTAGAAAATTTCAAATAAAATTAAGCTTTGAAGTCTTTGTTTTTTATCTTTTAAAAATAAATTGTGAAAAGTTTAGGAATATCATTCTTTTTAGAATAAAAGATATCATCGTTATATCTTGATAGGGCCCATCCATTACCATTTATTAAGAATATTTAGTCATCTGGATCGACGACTCTCATGATTCCGGAGTTTTAAAAAGGTGTGAGGTTTAAGCAACAGAAAACTAAGAAGTCACTTTGGGACTTCGTAATTCAGGAGTTCAAGCTCGAAGTGTTTAAATATCTAAAAAACCTTGAAGTTACGAATCTCCGGAGCCCTGGAGACATGTTCCTACGAAAATATTTTAAATAGATCTACTGATGAGTCACAAGTCGTCTGTCAAAAAACTTTATTTGTGTTGACACGTGGCACTCTTTTTTGGAATTTTGGTCACATCATTCGAATGTTTTTAGATGACATGTGTCACTCACCTTCTATGACACATCATCAAAGTGATGTCATCATTCCCACATCACTCTGGGATATTATCCTTTGGGAGATAAATCAATAACAAATTCAAAGGATCATTGGAGAGTCGAAGCACCCATGATCATGATAATAAAACACTAAAGATTAATAAACTAAACAGGTTTAAGTAGTTGTGATTAACGCAAAGTAATCACTCCATAACTTCAAAGTTTTTGGTTATTTAAAGTCCATAACTTTCGCATTTCAGCATTGTGAACTCACAAGATTTTTTTCTTCTCAGAGGAGGATCAATTTGAGCATTTGGGAATCATGGAACCGCGTAAAGCGGGAAGGAAACAAGATTCATTTACTGAAGAATTAAACCCGAATGCAGATATACTTTCAAACACTATTGCTCGAACGACAAACTCCATTAAATCATGGAAGCAGGTTTATGACATTTTAGAGTAGGAAATTTCTCTATGTTCCGATGATTCAGCGGAAGAAGAAGATGAGACACTTTTAGCTAAGCTAAGTCATGTGGCTAAGTCCGAACTACACAAAGTTGATGCTCGGCCGAAACTAATGTCATATACCGATATGATAAGTTGGGCCTTAGAACACGTGGATATCCCAACGATAACCATCTATAGTCACCAGAAGACCATTGTTGGCTCTTTTCGACCTGAGGACATTCAAGTAATGTACAAATTAACTCCTAACCCCAAATATACTTATAATGCATCATTTATAATGAAGTTTGAGGATGAGGAATGTACAAAATATGGCATAATTGTGCACGATATAGTTAAATCCTGGTGGGGAAATCAAAACAAATTCAAAACTGATAGCCAAGGTATCTATTCTACAGTCTCTTGTGATTCCCATATTTTATACATTGACATGATGCTCTATAGAATGTTTGGAAAGAAAAATCATGTGCACTTTACCATAGAATGGGTTCCCATAATCCATGAAGTTGCTGAGGGATTTACTTTTGATTGGGGAAAAACGCTATCAGATAAATTAGCCAAGCAAATTGGGGATTACAAAACTCAAAAATCAAAAGGAGAACATGCTCCTTTTTACATGTCTTCATATATTATAGATGCAATTTGTTTCATGACCCCATTTCCTCTTATGAATTGGAGTTCGACTCCGACTGTCACCGAGCCCATACATTTTTATCATGCTAAGTTATGGGAGGAAAATTCAAATGATTCCTTTTATGAAATTTGTCATAACGTGGTCATTCCAATTCATAAAGCCATCTTGGTTACCCTCCTCCCAGAATTTTAGAACAAATCATTGGAAATTTAGGTGCCATTGTAGATTGATATATTGAGGAAAGATTCTCCTACATCAGAGTGTTTGGTTTCTTTGTATCTCCTCACGCTCTTCCCAAATTATTTCCAAGCAGACTTGTTTGTAGAGAAGTAGCATATTAGACAGTCTCAGGAAGAATTACTAAAGAGCTAAAGGCAGCATAGAAAAGGGTTTGGCCAACTTTTCCTATACAAGTTGGTGTATTTTCATTATCTGATTTTGGACATGCTAAGGTGGAGGCTTCGGCCTTAGAAGACATCAAATTGGTTGACATTGAATACAAAAGGCATGATCCACACAGGGTGGCTGAAAATCATTTAGCTCAATTTAATTTGAAAATATGCATCCATGAAGATTCACCCTATGATGAGATTTTCAAAGGAGTTAGATCCTATGATAAAGATGTATCTAGATTTCAAAATCCACATCAAGATCAACAGTTAGACTTCCTCAGCTTTCAAAAGCATAGAAGGAATCGTCTACCCAAAATCTTGCAAGAAGAAAAAAATTGAATCTAACTTCACAGGTGGTTGAATCAGCAGAGGTCAAGCAACATAACTTTCCCGAAGACAAATCTAGGGAGATGGAAAAGAATTCAATTACATTGTTCAAAGAGGAAAAAATAGCAGAAATATCTATACTAGGTAAAGGAGATCAAGAATTGCTAACATCATTTGAGGCTTATGAAGCATGGGCATAATTTTCCCCTATCAATATCAAACACTGAAAATCCAGTGAAAGATACTGCAAGTCAAGTAGAATTTGTTGCACTTATTACTCCTATCCCATCTTTGACTCCCCTGGCAACAAGTCTTGATTTGCCTTGTTCAGAGGTTATTAACATAGATGAAATAAAACCTATTGAACCTGAAGATATGTCTTCATCACATTTCTTTTTCAACAAGAAAATAAAGGATTTCATACAAAGGGAAACTTGACAGAAGGAAGGAGGAACTACCAAAAAGCATAAAATGATATATGATCGAATGGGACAGAGTGACCCTGAATTTGCCAAAGGAGTTGCAAACTCATTGGGAGCCTTTGCAAATTCTAATCAGTGGTCAATGGATAATCTCAAAAAACAGTTGGACCAAAAGAATCTTCTGATTGAACAATTGCATAATGATATGAAACAGATGGAAGTGACTGCTACAGATAAAATCAATTTTGATATGGATCAAATCAGACAGGGTTCTGAGCAACATATCAAGCAGTTAGAAGACAAATTGAAAGTAAGTGTTCAAAATCAATAGTTGACTAATAGCATGCTTTCTCAGCAATATATGTTAATAGGGAAATTGCAGACTCGAATAACCTCATTCGAGAACACATGAATGGACATTTCCGCCTTCAAAAACCAAGCATCATAGGTAAATGAAAAATTGCACGTTTTCCAACAGGATCTGTATGAAAATATGGATATTATTCAAAAACATTATCAAGAAATAAATAATTCTATGAAGAATATCTATGAAAAGGAGAGGGAAGCCTTTATGGCCAGATCCAAAATCCAAGAATTCATAGTTTGGAGGCAAAATCTTAATGTACCTGGAATTACTCCTTTTTCACAATTTGAGCAGGTAAAGGGAGAAATGGATTTAAAGGTTTGGGAAAGTAATCTTGAAGAAAGTAAAAGGCTATCCATAGAGGAAAAATAGGCTTGTATTAATTCTCTTTCAGCTATAGATTTGGAAATGGCAGATATTGATGTCAGTGGTATTCATGATTGTAACACCCTTGTTTCCCCCAGGTTGTAATTAATCATTAATTATGACCACCATGTTATGCCATGGGAACAATGTAAATGTATTATAGTGTATATTTCCAACGAATGACTATGGGGGTGAAGCCTTGAAGCAATGGTCATGATATCACTAGAGGAAAAGAGTGGGGAAACTGTGGAGAGGGTTCATTATGTCAAAATGACCCAAATTTCTCCTTGTTGAAATAATAAGCCTCATCCTGATCCCAAGGAAAAATCAGTTATAATAAAAGGACTGGTGGTTGAACCATCAAGCACCCCAATGAATGGAAACATGGAGGGTCTGGTTGGGGAGATAAAAAAATTGTCAGCCCGAAGTAACACAGAGGGTAGTTTTTACTGCAAACCCAGACTGACCTGAGTTTTCTTCTGACAAAAGGAACAGGACAACTCTAGAACCTTCCTGAGAAGGAGAAAGGCATGAAAGAATACACTCCAAGGTAGACAAGAGGGAGACGCACCAAGGGAAATGTGACCAGGATATGCAGAATATAAGAGGAAGAGTGCGTGAGGCTTTCCAACTGAGAAGAAGAACTGGAAGCTTGATAAGTTGTTTTGGTTACTGGATAGAAAAATAAAAAGGATCTCTGAGAATTTTCAGAAGACATGACCTAAGAATAAGATCATGAGCTTGATGCTAAGGGAGCATCTGATAAACCTCGCATATTTTGTGACAGAGAGAGAGAATCTCTGAGGAATTGCAAGAGTTGTTGTGACAGAGAGAGAGTCTCTAAGAAACTGAAAAGTTCCCTATTGATATCATGGCTTTGCATGGGGGAGGCCATAGTGCCTCTGAGCCTATGGTTGGGTGTAAAGGCGAACACCCACAGTCAGTTGGTCGGCTGTCAATTGTAATAGATAAGTATTCCATAGACTCTGTCAACTTGAATTTAAATGTATGATTTGAATGTCTATGATTTAAACTTTATCTTTTATGATTATTTATATAAATGCTTATGGTTATTTTGTGAACCCCTGTTTTTGAATGGTTCATGGTTATCTCCGCGTAACTGCAGAAGAACTAATAGACATGGGTTTTCAAATGAACTTGGGAAAGAGTTCATGGTCCCTGCACAGGTTGAATAATACCTTTTCCTATATTAGAACTTAAATAGGTGAATGGAAGACGCATCCTTTGAACCAATCGACCAAGAGACCACGGACTCATGTCTACGGCCTTAACCAATTCTTGGACAAGAACTGTGAGTGTCGCCTCTGGAACGTGATTAAGTCCCATATGACCAAGACCCTGGAACCCTTTGCTAAGTCTGAGAGGATCTAAGCTCTTATTGGCTTCGGGGCCCTAGGAGTTCAAAACTCCAGGATGTTATAACTTCATAACGCCAAAACTCTCGAATTCCAGAGTCGCAAAGTGACGTGGGCCATATATTTGAGGACACCTGGGAACTATCCCAACCATTGGATCTACGTCATTGTAATCCTGGCATTGACCACTTTGGGAGAGAAAAGGCATCATAACACCAAAACCTCTTAATGCCAGAGTTGTGAAGTATTGTGGACCGCCGATCTTCGAATCCTTTGGGATCCCTCGCAGTCGTTCGTTCATGGGGATGCACGTATCACGTTGGGAGCATGTGGGGATCCACATTTCAAGCAACAATGATGCCATGTGTGGTGGATTTGTGGCAGAGAAAAGAGATGTCAATGACCTGAAGCATCTGTCATGTATCTTTCCAACAGGTTTCGGGTTGACAGGTGTCCCTTTAGGAGTGGACTAATACTGATACCAAGGGACCCCTGAGACAGATTCATGAACCATTGATCTAGGGACTCCATGGAGAACGCCTCCAAACCTTTTGATCCACTAGTGGATGGATTTGCATGCAATACTTCGACGAAGTCCTGCTCCGGGATAAAAGGAGTATTGAGTGGGTAGAACTCCCGAACGCTAAAGTTGTGAATCGAAGAGAGTCATCGATCTGATGATTATTTGGGATCCCCTCTGGTCATTAGATCTAGACCATGGTCATCCCAGTGCTGACCAATTTGGGAGTAAGGAGGAATACACACCACAAATTCCCCGAATGTAGAAGTTACGAAATAAAGGAGGTCATCGATCCAGGGGTTACTTGGACACACCTCAACTGTGAGATCGAAGGGCTTGGAAGGATATCAGTCTGTAGTGATGTGGTGTAGTAATTTCATCTAGGGTCATGTGGATCCATGACTGACATGCCATGTGTCACCTGGAATCGTACATCTCGTAGACCCTACGAGCCCGTTAACACGTGACATGTGTCACCCCCTGAGGGGGCAATGTGTCATCTTTTCCTTACCACGTATTACACCTGGCACTTATTGTTTAGTCCATTTGGCAAGAGAATTATATGGGATCCACCTGTATTTTCCTTCGCATCTAGTACGTCACCCCTACGAGAGGGGACCCTCGGGAATCTGGGACTCCGGGGGTTTGGGATGCAGCGTCGTGGGTAATTCGAAAGGCCTAAAGGCCGAAGCCACATGGAGAGATTTCGAGACTTCATAAGTCTAGGAATTCGAGACTCTGGGGGTTTGGGATGCAGCGTCGTGGGTAATTTGAAAGGCTTGAAGGTTGGAGCCACGTGGAGAGATTCTAGGATTTTGGAAGTCCGAGAATTTAGGACTCCAGGGGTTTGGGATGCAACGTCATGGGTAAGTCGAAAGGCCCGAAGGTTGGAGCCATGTGGAGAGATTATGGGTCTTCGTAAGTCTAGGAATTTGGGACTCTGGAGAACATGTGTACAGTAAGAAAAAGGGATGTTCCGCGTCTAAGCGTCAAACATTGAATTATCCTCCAGCCTATGTGTTAGATGAGGATTATGTCTCACCTTTGGATTGGACGATGGATAGACCTTCCCTATGGGAGGTAGGAACCTAAGGATGGTACTAATGAGGTGGAGCCATTGGGTGCCATGTGGCCCTCAAATAATGATGCCCAAAGAACTTTGGGAGGCCATAACTTACAAACAAGAGGTCAGATTAGAACCCAGTAATAGTCGTTAGAAAGCCATGGGCGAGTGAAAGAAGGAGGAATACCTCGAAGAGATGATTTGAGATGATTAGAGTAAGAAATATTTTGAGAGTAATCATGGCTCGGGTGTGTTACAATAATTCACTTGGACAAATTGAGATCGAAAAGAACAAAGAAAGTCTAAAGAAAAATAGAGAAAATGTACGGAATAATATACTTCAGGTAAATCATGTTGATCTACGAATAGTAAATTAGCTGCTAGTGAAGCCCAGTCTACAACAACGAATCACACAACAAGAAGTTGCTAAAGTACAAGAAAAGTTACCATCGGTGCATAAAAAGGCTTTCTCCTTTGAGTTAAATGCAAATGTCGAACCTTCCAAGTTCGTTGTTGCATTAATGGAACTACATGCACAATTCAAGGATCGGAAAAAAAAAAGTATATCCGCAAGCAAATAGAGGGCGAGTGAGTTGCCAACGAGCAAAAGAAATCTCAACAAATCCAAAAATATCTTCATTGTATATTTTAGTTTTGATTGCATTCTATTTTCAGAACAAAGAATGTGGAATGTATAACTACTTTTGGCTAAGACATTTTTGTATAAATAAACAAATCAAATATCTATTCGAGTCTTCTTCTGGCTGAAGGTAAAAGAGAATTTTTTTGAATATCAATTAGAAAGAGATTCCACATCTCATTTCCTTGAGTTGTATGCTTTCTGTGTATTACCATTTCAAAATATTATTTTCTTCACTCCATGGTCCTTGAATATTGAAAGACTACAATTTAGTAACACATCTATTGTGGTCCATACATTGGATATTTGTTCAGTTACACAACTTTTCCTCAATTATTATTGTGAGTAAAACAAGACCTGTATCTATGTAAGTTTCCTCATTTAAATCATCCATCAAGGACTGCTTCTTCATAGTTTTTCTATTGCGGATAAGGTAAGATTTATCAGTATTGGATACCTTACTTTATTTTGGCAATCTTTGTTAATCAATTCTACTTTTCATATGATTAAAATTTATAAAGACTCAAAGAAAGAGATATTTCCTCTGTGTTTTCTTCATTAAAATTCGTTTGAAGTTTCATCTTAAAATTGAAGGTAGAAAATCATTACAAAAACCATTCTCTTAAATTTTGGATGCCTGGCATTTTTCTATGAGCCTAGAATAAATATGAGGAGCAACATCTTTTTGGAATTGTTATCGGGGACCGAAGAAACGAAACTATTTTCCCTAAGAATACAACAAAGTTTAAGTTTCATTTTTTTATGGTGAACAAGAATTGAACAAAAGGATAAGGCTCGTTTTCATTTTTCACCTGGCGACTCCATTTTGGAAAAACTGGCATTCGGACGAAAAAATTCCAAAAAAAACCCAGACGATAAGCGAACTACGCTAGTTTCAGATCCCGAAAACTATTGAAAACCAAAGCATATCTAAAGCAAATGTATGCATTAGCAGGTAAGATCTATCAACCTAAGGTTACTCAAGTTAATGTTAAGATTCCAACAGAAGAAGTAAGTTTACTTAGTTCTAAATAAAAACATCAAAAACCTCATTCTGCAGAAGCCTCAACTAGTAATCTTGAAATAAAGTTAGAAAATACGGAAGAGGTAATTCCCGAAGTAAAACGGTATGATTTAAAGGGAGAAAATTTCTAGAATACCCCTATCTCTTTGATAGACACTTTTACCAGTGAGAATAAAGAATCTTCTTCAGTTCTTAATATCATCTATATGCCATTGATTATTACTCTTCCTGAAGTAAAAGTTTATGTCTCTGAAAATCCTAAAGATCACCCTTTATATTCAGGTTCATCTTTTATTACTTCCCCCATTTATCCATCTAGCTGATCTAAAAGACCAAGCACAAGTTCCCATTTCCCAACTAATTTTGATTTTACATCCCTCTCATGAGATCCATCGCCTTTTGATTATCTAGCAGAACTTCGATCTCACCTTCCTGAAGGAATTAAATCTCTAGTACATCAGTCTTTTGAAATCTTTGATAATATGCAGTATATCCCTAGTATCTCTTCTCCAAAACTTTCAATGGTTGGTGTTGGTGGTGCAGGAGATGGTGGGGGTGGTGGAAATATAAATCCACCACCACCTCCTCCATAATTTTTGCTAAAGTCGTTGCTAGATATGCTCCCTTATCCCTTCCTGTTGTTCTACATAATCTACCTAAGAATTATATGAAAATTCTACCTAAATTTATCGGAGAGGGGGATTTAACAGCCACAGAGCATATATCATTTTTTGATCAATTTGTTGATATTCTCGGTATTGAACATGAAGACGTTTACATGAGACTGTTAGTACATACTTTTGAGGGACAAGTTAGAACTTGGTTTGGGGGACTTCCTGCAAATTCTATACCATCAAATGATGATTTAGAGACTTATTTCTTAAGACAATGGGGTGAGAAAAGGGACCATTTATATTGCTTAAATAAATTCAGAGCTTTAAGGAATAAAACTTATGAAACTGTTTCAGAATTTATCCAAAGATTCAATAAACTTTATAGAAAAATCCCATGTTATTATGGTTGAAAGTTACTAATGATGGATTGTGTATACAGGAAATGGTTGATAGCATGGTTGAAGGTGTCAATACTACTACATCATATGACAGTTAGCCATATGAAGAAAATTTCAAAATTTTAAAATGTTGAATAAAAGGTTGGTGAAAGAATCTTGTGAGCTTCTATAAGATACCATCTAATCATGTAACAACAAATAACTCAATGACAACCATGCAAGTATGAATTCCATGTGCTTATGCTACATAATCCTAAAGGAATATTAGGTAAGAATTCCCTCGATCATAATTTTATATATGAAGTGATATTATTATATGTTTTGAATGCATTCATGGGAATGATATACCACTTGGTATGGTAAAGGATGGAGGCCTGGAATATTTATAAAAGTTTTTTAACTTTTGAATGCATTCATATGAAATAATGGCATGTCAGGATTGTGTTGGGTATGAGCTAATAACTACATTAAGCCAGGATATATAATCATGTTATAGAATTTAATGCCAATAGAATTATCCATGTTTGAGGCCATAACGTTGTTGGATATGGAAAGGATATAGCGATACATAAGTATCCAATGGTATTCCTACATATAATCGATGTTTCGACTGCAACCTTTTTGTTACTTGATATTTCTGGATATAAACTGTGTAAGGGAAACATTATGACAAACTATGAAAACATGCACACTCTGCAAGATTTTTTCCAACACTGAAGAGAAACCAAGGATTATATTATTGATGTTGTTTTTGGGTTGAAAAGGAAGGTATCCAATGGTCAAAAAATTAATGGGGAAGTGTCTAGATGATGTGTCAAGGTGTTGGCTAGACCTTCTAATTCACCATGGTGGAATGAATGACCTAGAAGATGCTATTTTGAATTCAATGTTAGATGCATTGAGTAGGCATGCATGAGCAATTTATAAAAGCGTGCAAATGATGAACATGAACACATGCATGCGGATATGTATGTATATGCTTGAAGGTATTACTGAATGCATTGGGTGAATGCATGCATATGTTGTATTTCATTGAAATTAATATGCTAACACCTAGAATGATGAAATTGTTACTAACTCATGAAGTTGAGAACATTTTAGGAGATATTAGATATTGGAATGAAAGAGTTATGTGTTAAAGTAGTCACATGGGAATGGGCTATGTGGAATATCTATCAAGGGAGAAAAGATATGAAAAAGAGTGATGGCTGAAAGAAATAAAGCACAGGAACAAGGCTACTGTGAGGACACTGGACCCTATGATTTCCATGAATTTCTAGGTGATGACTACCAATCTAGGCTAGTGGTAAATTGGCACTCTCCTTCCATGTGAACACCTTGGAAAATGATGGATCACCTGAGGGACGGTGTAGTTGAGAAGGGGATGCTTAAGCCTAGAGGGTGAGTATAGCAAGGAAGAGGCGACTTAAGAGTTCATGTGGATGGAATCATGAGCGTGTGTCAGAGGTCGGATTTTTTCTGTGGAAACTTTGTGAAACATAGGAGAAACCATATAAATAAGTATTAGTTTATGGTTACAAACTTACTTTTGAATAAATGTTTACATTATGGAGTTGGGAACTCCAATAAAATGATACAATTGCTATATGAAAATAACTATAACATGTATGTTTCGTTATGGTTGTTATAGGAATAGTTATAGAATGAGGACATGATTAATTGAGTACCTAGAAAGAATAACACCAAGAGATGGTGTATTTCAATGGAAAAAAGAGTGTTATACCAACTAAAACTGGAAGGAAGTGGATATTAAGAGAGAAGAGAAGATTACAATCCAATGGATCTGTTACAACTCAAAAGAATATAAGTGGGACTTGAGGACTCAATTTCAGTTGGATTTCCTGGAGCCACGTCTCTGAGACTTCCTATCTAGATTGTACTAGAGCCCTGGAAGGGAAGTGGTATAGCTTGAGGGAATATAGAGCGAAGAAGGGGGTAAATATCCTTAGGTTGTGCAAGCTAATGGGGAATTAGAGATTGTTGGTTGGAATTGTTGTAGGAGTCATTAAACTATCAAATTATTAAGTATTTTGATTGTACATTTGTTTATGATGCACTGATGATATTGTATAAATAAGGGGGAGGGGAGTGTAATAACCCTAGATTGATCCCCAAGTTGTAAATGTGTATATGTACATATGTTTTTATAAGATGGTGAGTCAATACGGTTTTGGGCTGGAGTACCTGTGTATGTATGTTTTGGACCAGAGTGCCTGTGTATGTATGTTTTGGGCTAGACTGCCTATGTCGAAAGGCCAATGATTTGATCATTGTACAATGTAATTACACTCATATACATTAATAAAATACATCACATCTACACACCAAGTTATGCAAAAGAGTATGGGGGGCTAGGAATCCATGAGAGGGAAAGGGGGCTAGGGATTAAGGGGTTAAGATATGTATATTAAATTATTCATAAGTCCTAAGACTAAGTCATATTTTCATTCATATATCATAAGTTCCTAGGTGTGGGATGAATTTCCAAGTGAAGGGAAAAGGGTCCTTACATGTCATTTGTCAAAAAGAGTGCATGCATATATAAATTTTGGGCTTAGTGAGAAATCCATTCATTATGCCATTCTTAGTATTGTACTTTCACATTCTTTCTTTAGGATATGGAGTGTGATATAGTGAGCTACTGAGGCCCTATTACTTTGTGGACCCTATGAATCCCAGATGAATTTTGGGTGAATAATTCACCTTGGGCTTCCTTGGGGATAATTTTTTGGGATAGGTTTCCCTTGGTGTGAGGCTTAGGGGGGTATTTGGAGACTCCATTGGAGTAGATGGAGTTCCTAGAGCCAAAAATTAGTGAGTTCATAGTGGAACTATGTTGGAATCCTTGGAAGGGAAGTGGGAAAACATAAGGGACTACACAATAGAGAAGGGGGCACACTTCCTTGGGTTGTGAAGGTCAGGAAAACAGAGCTATAGATTGGAATTTCTACTAGAGTTTGGACACTTGGCCTAGTTATTGTTTGTGTTGACTGTGAGGCCTTAGTTAGCTTCAATAGCCTTTTCCTTGGTGGAGTCATAGACCTAGCTTGAGTGTGATGTGTCATTGAGAGAGATAGAACAACAATGTTTATGGTTGGGTGGAATGTTTGAGGTCTACAGTTAGTTGGTACTTTTATAAAAAGATAATTGTTCTTGTTATGTGATTTTTTATACTCTGTAAAATGTGCCATTTGATGTGCTTAATTTCTATTATGTTGTGCATGTGTATAATTATGCATGTTGTTATAATTTATGCATGAAATTCATATTGTTAGGATTTTGATGTGGTATCACAACAAAAAATGGAAAAAAAATTGTAATTTTGATGTACCCCATTCTCTCAATAGTGGATTGGGGGTGTTGGGTATGTTACAAGGGTACAAAAAATGTTTAGTTGCTTATGGAAATTGATGTCTATACAATTATGAGTGCTATCGAAGTCTACGAGTATCATTACATTTCTATTTTTTATTATTCCTTTAAATTCTGTGGTCTTTAGTTGTAATTTCCCTATCATGGATGCAAGTGGAACTATAGGTTAGTTTTTTTCTTTTATTGGTTCCTGGTTCTTATCAACCTTCCTTAGATGACACCGAATAAATTTTGTAGTTTGTTCTAGTGGATGTCCTTATTGAGAAGTATTTTATTTTTGGGACATCATATCTTCATTCTTATTTTCTAGCATGCATGAGATTGATGCTAATGATCTTTTGGAGGTGTTTCGTCATTAGCAAATTTCGATGTATATGCTATAGTGATTTCATTTCCTAGGTCTAATATTTATCTTTCCTTTCTATCCACTATTTTCAAATAGTGTAGTGACTTGTCTTCACATTGATGTCTTGGAATCCAATTCTTACCACATCTACAACAATTGTTTTCCTTGTTTATTAAGTCTAGCCATCATCTTTGGAATCTTCTATTAACTTATCAATTTTGTCCTCAAACACTTTTTGTGACTATTCAATCTTATTTATAAGTTACATAATGTTATTGGCTTCATATTCATCAGAATGAATATCTAATTTGAATTCATCATTATTACCCATTTTTGTGGTGGTGTTAGTCTGTGTGGGACCTACTTTAATGTAATATTATTTTATATACTATGTCACATAAATTTTTGTTGAAAGGTAATTTCTCATAGGAAAAAACTAAAATATAGTGAGAAAAAAAATTAAGGGATACAACCTTAGGAAAAAACAAAATGTATGGTTTGATAAAGTCATGTCAAGTGAAGATAAAGGCGAGAAGGAAAAAAAATGACTACCAGGTGTGATTAAAAAGGTGGTTGAGTTAGCATCATGTACGGACATACAAAATAGCACTAATGAAATACAAACTGGTAGTAATTTGATGGTCATACGATAGAAAACAGTTTGTGGTTGTCAGACAAAAATCTAATTAATGGATATACATGCATATGAATTGGTTGTGGGAGATGGTTTCTATACATAATAGAATACAACATACATAATTAGTTTAAAATCATGGAATGATTGTTATCAATGGATTGTATAATGAATTTTGTACGGATATCAACAATCGAAGGCTTTGTAGGGGTTGTATGAATTAATTGGTTGAGTATGGATTTAACCCACAAAAATGGCCAAAATTTTGATTTTGATACCAAATGGAATCAATAGTTCTTGTTTATTACGGGATTAACATAGTATATTTGCAAGAGTATATTAGAATATTGACTATTGATTTATTGATATGAATCGATTGTTACGATGAGCCTCATGATGGTGTGTGTGTGTGTGTGTGTGTGTGTGTGTACATTCATTAGTCATGAGGTGAAGAGGTGTGTGGCCTTTAACCTTTCATTCACCTAATTATTATATTTATTAGTAATATAATTATTATTATTATTACAACTCTACTAGCCATCCTTCTTTTTGAGACATTATTTTTCATAGTAGAAACACCAAGGTCAGTAGGGTTTGCACTCCCTAAACCCAAGGAACCTTCAACATTTGATGTCCACAAAGTAGAATGTGGAATATTGCACAACAAAGAGCAAAGATCCCCATTAGGGAACTCGTTCACCTGAACGATAAGAGGATCACCTAGATCAACAAGTAGAGGGTTGAAATTCAGTAAAAGAGAGTTATCAATTTTCTCTATGATTGAAGGGTCAAAATATATTTAAGGAGGAGGATGTTATCTAGCTAGAGAGGTAGTGGGGGGGGTCCAGAGGGACCATAATGATAATAGTGGAGGCCATTCAATGTAAGGTGGACTAGGTCCACTATCTTATTAAATAAGGCCCACTATGGTAGTTAGATATAATAAATGTACGAAATCTCTCTAGAAGGTTCCTAGGAGATAGAGAGAGCTATATAAATAAGTGTAAGAAATGTAATGAAACAGAGTGAAAAATATTTTGATAGTATCAAGCATTGCTTGAGGAGTGTTATCCTTCCTTAAGGATTAATATATGGTGTTACCTTGCCTCAAGGGTTTTGTCTACATTCTTGTGTTCAATATTTGGGTGAATGGTTTGGTGTTTATTATTGGTTTATTGTTGAAGTATATTTTCATATTATTCAGGTACTTAACAATTGGTATCATAGCACTTTCATTGGCAGGAAGTGTGGGAAATTATTTTTATTTTTTGCAGATTTATTTTTTCGGAAAAAAAAGAGGGTCGTGACATTAAGGATGATTTATGTATGTTTTGGTGAGAAATTTGAAAATATTTGTTGTATATTTGAGTTCCTCTCATAAAAACAACTAAGTTAAACTAAAAAAAAATCGTCTGAAACGAAGTCTGGCAAGTCAAGTTATTTGCATTTTAAAATCTGCAATTATTCAGGATTTTGTTTCCGCGGACGACCACATGATTTCTCTGATTTATGTAGCATTTGGGGATTATTTTTTCAAACAAATAGTAGATATGAGTTCCTCTCACAATTTCACCCAATTTAAAAAAAAATCGTCCAAATCAGAGCTCTAGAAGTGAAGATATCGTTGATTTAAAATCAGCTTTTTTGGGGGGTTTTCGTGACGGCGGTGGGACTGCAGAGTTCATAACTTTTCATAGGGTGCTCAGATTTCTACCAAATCAATACCATTGGATAAATTATTTTAAGAGATTTATTTTGGTATATTTTATGTGGTGTTTCCAATGGTCATTTCCTCTCAAACCCTCAAATAAATTATACAGATAACTGAAGCATTCAAATCCCAATGGAATGACACATTGGATGACCTTGTAGATGGCCTCACAAACTGCCTCAATGATAGTTTTTGTAGTATTAAAGATTCATTGGATAGCATGCAGGAGATATTTCTTATGGTGGACATCATGGATGAATATAATCAATAAATATATGCTCGGTATGATTTTGAGGCTCATTGTGATGATTGGTATATGGATAGTTGTCATTTCTAGGATGACAACCACTTCCATCTTTTATTTGATGACTCTACTACACATTTTGTAAAACACATCAATGTGACACATCGGGAGATAGTTATGATTACCAGTGTCCATCCTACATAGTCTACAACGATATTGTTCCTTCCAGATTCAACTTTGACCCTTTCCCACTATGTGGATGGATATTCTTATTTGGATCCACATGATAGGTGTCAGTATTGGGAGCATCATTTTCATTTGGTTATTGGGTGTCGATATCTTCTGTGTTGAGTTCACATGAAAAATTAGACATGGGACCCTGGTTTACAACGGTGGTTGGACTACTTCAGCATGGTGGCTTCCATTTCTCAATGGGACCCCGGTTCTCTAATCTACTTCAGCACTATGGTCCACACTTATCCATGGGACCCTGGTTATCTAGTCTACTTCAGCACTATGGTCCACACTTATCCATGGGACCCTAGTATATGGTTTTATATCAAGCGTTGAGGATAACGTTGTCATAAGGGGGATGCAATGTTAGGTAGCTAGAGAGGTAGTGGGGGGGTCCAGAAAGCCCATAATGATAATAGTGGAGGCCATTCAATGTAAGGTGGACTAGGTCCACTATATTATTAAATAAGGCCCACTATGGTAGTCAGATATAATAAATGGGTAGTTATATATACTTCTGAGAAGGTTCTACTTCTAGAAGATTCCTCCTCTAGAATGTTCTTAGGTGATGGTAACACTATATAAAGGGGTTCAAGCAATGTAATGGGATAGGAAGAGAAGTATTGTATTTTGAGCGGTAGCTCAATAGGAGGAAGCCCCCTCGAAGAGGCAAGTGAACAAGAGAGGATCCCTTCCATAATAGGATCCATTGTATGGTGTTGCCCTACCCCAAGGGTTTTGATATAATAAAGTGGTGGGTTTCTATATTGTTCTTGTATATCTTGTGTGGTGATTGTATTCAAGTATATTTGGTACTATTGTGGTATTTTGTATTCAGGTGTTTGGTACTTAACAGAGGAAGATCATCTTCTCTTCTCAGGGGGATTTTGTTATCAATACCTAGGAAAATATCATCCTCTCCTTCATCTCCCAATCAAGGATTCACCTGATCTTGTTACCTTGTTGGACTATGAAAAGGGGCATTCACTTATTCTTTTTAACCCACTAGGGATCTAGAACTTCAAATTTGTGTCTCACTAGAGGCAGCCCCATGTACTTGAGAGGAAAACCATAGTTCCTTCTCCTAAACTGTTGGGATGATTAATTGAGAACTTTTAAAAGTTGGATCTAAGAAAAAGAAACACAAAGCTCAAACAATCAATATAAAACCTATGGCCATCTAAGTGCCACACCAATCAACATAGTACTACAAAAATACTCCTCAATGACAAGAGTCAAGCAAACACACTCCTCCAAAAATCATCCCAAGATGATTAAATCTCAATGTCCAACGTCATAGGTTAGTTTTTTTCTTTTATTGGTTCCTGGTTCTTATCAACCTTCCTTAGATGACACCGAATATATTTTGTAGTTTGTTCTAGTGGATGTCCTTATTGAGAAGTATTTTATTTTTGGGACATCATATATTCATTCTTATTTTCTAGCATGCATGAGATTGATGCTAACGATCTTTTGGAGGTGTTTCGTCATTAGCAGATTTTGATGTATATGCTATAGTGATTTCATTTCCTAGGTCTAATATTTATCTTTCCTTTCCATCCTCTATTTTCAAATAGTGTAGTGACTTGTCTTCACATTGATGTCTTGGAATCCAATTCTTACCACATCTACAACAATTGTTTTCCTTGTTTATTAAGTCTAGCCATCATCTTTGGAATCTTCTATTAACTTATCAATTTTGTCCCCAAACACTTTTTGTGACTATTCAATCTTATTTATAAGTTACGTAATGTTATTGGCTTCATATTCATCAGAATGAATATCTAATTTGAATTCATCATTATTACCCATTTTTGTGATGGCGTTCGTCTGTGTGGGACCTACTTTAATGTAATATTATTTTATATACTATGTCACATAAAGTTTTGAATTAAATTTTTGTTGAAAGGTAATTTCTCATAGGAAAAAACTAAAATATAGTGAGAAAAAAAATTAAGGGATACAACCTTAGGAAAAAACAAAATGTATGGTTTGATAAAGTCATGTCAAGTGAAGATAAAGGCGAGAAGGAAAAAAAATGACTACCAGGTGTGATTAAAAAGGTGGTTGAGTTAGCATCATGTACGGACATACAAAATAGCACTAATGAAATACAAACTGGTAGTAATTTGATGGTCATACGATAGAAAACAGTTTGTGGTTGTCAGACAAAAATCTAATTAATGGATATACATGCATATGAATTGGTTGTGGGAGATGGTTTCTATACATAATAGAATACAACATACATAATTAGTTTAAAATCATGGAATGATTGTTATCAATGGATTGTATAATGAATTTTGTACGGATATCAACAATCGAAGGCTTTGTAGGGGTTGTATGAATTAATTGGTTGAGTATGGATTTAACCCACAAAAATGGCCAAAATTTTGATTTTGATACCAAATGGAATCAATAGTTCTTGTTTATTACGGGATTAACATAGTATATTTGCAAGAGTATATTAGAATATTGACTATTGATTTATTGATATGAATCGATTGTTACGATGAGCCTCATGATGGTGTGTGTGTGTGTGTGTGTGTGTGTGTGT
>ML776896.1:133372-181662 GCA_009831015.1 Picea engelmannii | reverse complement strand
TGTGTGTGTGTGTGTGTGTGTGTGTGTGTGTGTGTGTGTGTGTGTGTGTGTGTGCATTCATTAGTCATGAGGTGAAGAGGTGTGTGGCTTTTAACCTTTCATTCACCTAATTATTATATTTATTAGTAATATAATTATTATTATTATTACAACTCTACTAGCCATCCTTCTTTTGGAGACATTATTTTTCATAGTAGAAACACCAAGGTCAGTAGGGTTTGCACTCCCTAAACCCAAGGAACCTTAAACATTTGATGTCCACAAAGTAGAATGTGGAATATTTCACAACAAAGAGCAAAGATCCCCATTAGGGAACTCGTTCACCTGAACGATAAGAGGATCACCTAGATCAACAAGTAGAGGGTTGAAATTCAGTAAAAGAGAGTTATCAATTTTCTCTGTGATTGAAGGGTCAAAATATATTTAAGGAGGAGGATGTTAGCTAGCTAGAGATGTAGTGGGGGGGGTCCAGAGGGACCATAATGATAATAGTGGAGGCCATTCAATGTAAGGTGGACTAAGTCCACTATATTATTAAATAAGGCCCACTATGGTAGTTAGATATAATAAATGTATGAAATCTCTCTAGAAGGTTCCTAGGAGATAGAGAGGGCTATATAAAGAAGTGTAAGAAATGTAATGAAACAGAGTGAAGTATATTTTGATAGTATCAAGCATTGCTTGAGGAGTGTTATCCTTCCTTAAGGATTAATATATGGTGTTACCTTGCCTCAAGGGTTTTTTCTACATTCTTGTGTTCAATATTTGGGTGAATGGTTTGGTGTTTATTATTGGTTTATTGTTGAAGTATATTTTCATATTATTCAGGTACTTAACAATTGGTATCAGAGCACTTTCCTTGGCAGGAAGTGTGGGAAATTATTTTTTATTTTTTGCAGATTTATTTTTTCGGAAAAAAAAGAGGGTCGTGACATTAAGGATGATTTATGTATGTTTTGGTGAGAAATTTGAAAATATTGGTTGTATATTTGAGTTCCTCTCAGAAAAACAACTAAGTTAAACTAAAAAAAAAAATCGTCTGAAACGAAGTCTGGCAAGTCAAGTTATTTGCATTTTAAAATCTACAATTATTCAGGATTTTGTTTCCGCGGCCGACCACATGATTTCTCTTATTTATGTAGCATATAGGGATTATTTTTTCAAACAAATTGTAGATATGAGTTCCTCTCACAATTTCACCCAAATTCAAAAACAATCGTCCAAATCATAGCTCTAGAAGTGAAGATATCGTTGATTTAAAATCAGCTTTTTTGGGGGGTTTTCGTGATGGCGGTGGGACTACAAAGTTCATAACTTTTCATAGGGTGCTCAGATTTCTACCAAATCAATACCATTGGATAAATTATTTTAAGAGATTTATTTTGGTATATTTTATGTGGTGTTTCCAATGGTCATTTCCTCTCAAACCCTCAAATAAATTATAAAGATAACCGAAGCATTCAAAGACCAATGGAATGACACATTGGATGACCTTGTAGATGGCCTCACAAACGGCCTCAAGGATATTTTTTGTAGTATTCAAGATAAATTGGATAGCATGCAGGAGATATTTCTTATGGTGTACATCAGGGATGAATATAATCAATAAATATATGCTCGGTATGATTTTGAGGCTGATTGTGATGATCTGTATATGGATAGTTTTAATTTCTAGGATGACAACCACTTCCATCTTTTATTTGATGACTCTACTACACATTTTGTAAAACATATCAATGTGACACATCGGGAGATAGTTATGATTACCAGTGTCCATCCTACATATTCTACAACGATATTGTTCCTTCCAGATTCAACTTTGACCCTTTCCCACTATGTGGATGGATATTCTTATTTGGATCCACATGATAGGTGTCAGTATTGGGAGCATCATTTTCATTTGGTTATTGGGTGTCGATATCTTCTGTGTTGAGTTCACATGAGCAATTAGACATGGGACCCTGGTTTACAACAGTGGTTGGACTACTTCAGCATGGTGGCTTCCATTTCTCAATGGGACCCCGGTTCTCTAATCTACTTCAGCACTATGGTCCACACTTATCCATGGGACCCTGGTTCTTTAGTCTACTTCATCACTATGGTCCACACTTATCCATGGCACTCTGGTATATGGTTTTACATCAAGCGTTGAGGACAACGCTATCATAAGAGGGATGCAATGTTAGGTAGCTAGAGAGGTAGTGGGGGGGTCCAGAAAGCCCATAATGATAATAGTGGAGGCCATTCAATGTAAGGTGGAATAGGTCCACTATACCACTATGGTAGTTAGATATAATAAATGGGTAGTTATATATACTTCTGAGAAGGTTCTAGTTCTAGAAGATTCCTCCTCTAGAATGTTCTTAGGTGATGGTAGCACTATATAAAGGGGTTCAAGCAATGTAATGGGATAGGAAGAGAAGTATTGTATTTTGAGCGGTAGCTCAATAGGAGGAAGCCCCCTCGAAGACGCAAGTGAACAAGAAAGGATCCCTTCCATAATAGGATCCATTGTATGGTATTGCCCTACCCCAAGGGTTTTGATATAATAAAGTGGTGGGTTTCTATATTGTTCTTGTATATCTTGTGTGGTGATTGTATTCAGATATATTTGGTACTATTGTGGTATTTTGTATTCAGGTGTTTGGTACTTAACAGAGGAAGATCATCTTCTCTTCTCAGGGGGATTTTGTCTTCAATACATAGGAAAATATCATCCTCTCCTTCATCTCCCAATCAAGGATTCACCTGATCTTGTTACCTTGTTGGACTATGAAAAGGGGCATTCACTTCTTCTTTCTAACCCACTAGGGATCTAGAACTTCAAATTTGTGTCTCACTAGAGGTAGCCCCATGTACTTGAGAGGAAAACCATAGTTCCTTCTCCTAAACTGTTGGGATGATTAATTGAGAACTTTTAAAAGTTGGATCTAAGAAAAAGAAACACAGAGCTCAAACAATCAATATAAAACCTATGGCCATCTAAGTTCCACACCAATCAACATAGTACTACAAAAAGACTCCTCAATGACAAGAGCCAAGCAAACACACTCCTCCAAAAATCATCCCAAGATGATTAAATCTCAATGTCCAACTAGTAAGGAGATGAAAAGGGCGTTCCCAAGGTTCGCTTGGGATGATGAAGGCCCAAGTACAACCAATGAAGGTGCAAGAAGTGGTTATTAAAACCCCACAAACTTACCACCCAAAGTGCAACCCCCTTTTTAAGAAGGAAACTTCTAGGGGAGGGGCTTCAACAAAGACTCCATATCTACCTCAGGTATCGCAGGCACTTCCCACTTGCAATCACCTATGAAAAACTTAGGAGAAGCCATTAAGAATGCCTATTCATGATTGATAACTGGGTAGAATAGTCATGGTCCAGGCTTTCGCATTAGGCATGCACATATTGGACTTCATCCCACAACCAAAATTTTAGCAAGAAGACATCACTCTAAATAACATGCCAACTTATCTAGGGTCCCCTATTACATGTCCACCCAATAACTAAATACGAGGGGATATCTCAACATATCCTATTGCTTGACACATGTGTTAGAGGCACTTTCTTAACATGTATCACTTGCTATTTCAAGACATTTTCACTCTCTATTCAACTTCTAATTTCATTTTTGTGGCCTAGAAAAAATTTACTCTCCAATTCTACGACCAAGGCCATATTCTTAGATTACTATTGGTTTTCTATCAAAGAAAATTATTCTAGATTATTTTAATTAGACATGGATTTTGGGGACTATAATTACTCGATAGGATATGAAATGAAAGACTAATGATGTTTTTGACTGAAATAATAAAATAAAGGATGTGAAATGAAAAACATGATTGTTGAACCATGCAAATCAATCACACAATTCATTTAACATGAAGCATTGTTACTTTCTTTATGATTTGAAACCAAGATCTACAAGTCTTCCAAACAGAGAATAGAAACACTAAATTAGAGAGAAAAAATCCTTGAAATTTAATTCTAGATTTACAGGCTTAAAAAAATTGCACTCTATAAGCATGCTCGTGAGTGCCAAACTAAGAACCTATA
This sequence comes from Picea engelmannii, assembly GCA_009831015.1. Classification (NCBI taxonomy): domain Eukaryota; kingdom Viridiplantae; phylum Streptophyta; class Pinopsida; order Pinales; family Pinaceae; genus Picea; species Picea engelmannii. The sequence continues at coordinate 177,605 of ML776896.1, read as the reverse complement.
TGCTACCTGTGAGTTTATAAAGTGCAAACTACATCCTCAAGATTCAAATCACTCATGGATTGTCCAAGTGAAAACTTTACATGCTCATGATTGTCACTAAAACAAGTCATGAATAGAAGGTAGAAAAGCAAAAATACAAACCAATTTTGAAACTCAAACATGATTTTTTGTTTATAGGACTAAAAACAATTATCTTAAAATAGCCTAGATGCCAATGAATAGAGTACACTAGTAAAAACTAGGAATCCAACCCAAAAGAGGAATCATGAATGGACTCACCAGTTCTATTTATGGTTTTTTGTCAAGGTCAAATGCAAGTCCCTAGTGAGGGGGTTGGAACTTCACTCACAAAGAAGAGATAGATATTTAGTTGTTATTTCCTAACTAATACTTTATAGTTTAAATTAGAGGAATGACAAGGGGAATACCTAGATAACCACGATCCAATTTTTGGTCATGGTTGCTAGAAAACTGATCAAATCTCCTACATAAATCCTTGTTGAATGTTTGCACACAATAAAACTAGACCACACCCTCCTCATTCCTTTACGAGAATTTCACAAAGATGATATAAATATGAAAGCATTAAATTTACCAATATCAAGTATACTAGTTCATCCTCAATTATATCAATTGAATGCAACATACAATAGCAAAGTACAATAGGAATTGGGGTGGGAGGGGGAAGGGTAAAAGAGAGATCTATGATTAACTATGTTCAAAAATTTACAATAAGAATAATGACATCTGATATTGATGCATAAACCTCTTCACCTGGGTTTAATTTTCTTGGTCACTTGTCAAACTCTCAATTACAAGGACTATGATTTCACCATAGTAGAGGAGCCAAGGAGTGGTTCAACAGACCCTAAGAGGATTAAGTCAGACTTAGAGAAAAAAAAAAAATCTTTCAGGAGAGAAGGGCCAAGGGTTTCCTAATTCGGCCTTACAATCTTCAAACTATTCTTCCAACATAAGAATATGTAGCTGAATTTTAGCATTCTCCAACCATGAACCGTGTTATCGCACAATCTATACTTTCCAAAATCCCAAGGCAAGTGATGCAAGATTGGCGTAACAAGGGGGTGACCTATCATTGTCACCTTAATAGGAAACCCCTTTATGTTTAGGAGTATATCAAGATTACCCCAAGGGAGACATCCTCAGTGACCTAAAGGGGTGATAAAGCTAAGGCAAGGATGCAAGAATAACCCCCTCTCACTGGTCACTTGAATCAAAAGTTTCTTTAGGTTTTTAAGGGATGAAGCAATAGTAAAGATGGAGTGTACCTGCCTGGAACAACACAACAGAGAAAAATGTGGCAGCTTTGAAGTACAAATTGATGTTAGTGCTTCATAAGACCATGAACCTTCGAAAAATAAGCTAGTTGATATAAATTGCAGAAATGTAATAGTTTACAATAGAAATAAGTATTCTATAACAGCTGCAAAAAATATGCCTTAGAATTGCTTGAAAAAGACAAGAAAAGGTAGCTTTAACTAGGAAGAATAATGATCAATTGTCACAAGCAATATTGGCAATGATTGGCTACCATTAAATGTCAATTTTGCAGATAATTTGCTGCAGTTAGATGGTTGTAGCTATCTTTTGTAACAGCAGCAAGTATTAGTGCTTAGAATTGCAAGGAAACATCATGTAAATTTAGCATTCATCTAGTGGATCGTTTGGTAATTATCACAAGCAATTTATGTGTGAGTTAGATGCAAGTTATGTAGGTGTATGCAGCAAATTAATGTAGATTAGTATGGTTGTGACAGAGTTTTTGGTAGTGACAGTGGCAGATTCTATGACAGTTGGTCTACATTTACATTTCAAGGCAGCAGGACGAGGCAAGGAAAGGGGGTTGTAGCCTCCTTCCGGTTGGAACGAAGAATCATGGAGTTGGAGCTTCCTTCAGGTTGGATCCTGAGAACTAGGTGGTTATAGCCACCTTTTGGTTGGAGCCGAAGAACCCAGGGGGTTGTAGCCTCCTTCTGGTTGGATCCAGAGAATTTAGGGAGTTGTATCTTCCTTCAGGTTGGAGCTTGAGAATAGGGGGTTGGAGCCTCCTTCCAATTGCAGCTGGAGAATTTGGAAGTTGGTGCTTCCTATGAATGAATTGTTGATATATATAAGAAAGCATTTTTTGGTTTTTTCCCATTTGGGTTTCCACGTAAATACTCGTGTATTGTGTTCTTGATGTGATGTTTATTATGTTTACATGCTTATGATATATATATATATATATATATATATATATATATTGGATGCATTTAAAGATGATACATTGATGATATATTATTGAACATTGTTGCTAAATAGAAATAATATATATTGTGATTAAAAATGGTATAAAGTGCTCATATTGATTCACCCCCCCCCCTCCTCGGTATTCCAACACCCACTTGTAGATCTTCTACGATCCATATCCCCATCTTATTCTACATCAACAAACTCGTGTATTTCCAGCAATCTATACAATCCTAGTCTTCCTTGGTAGCACAACCTATAATTAGTAGTGCCATGAAAATGATTAAAACCACTCTTTACCATTGTCCAATGCTCCTTCCTTGGTTTTGACATATACCTGCTCAAAACTCCCACTGCATGTGTAATGTTTGATCTAGTATATATCATTGCATACATCAAACTACCAACCGCACTCGCATACAGAACATAGAACATGTCCTCTTCCTCTTCCTCTTCCTGTGTTTTGGGACACTGATCCGCAGATAACTTTACACCTACAGGAATAAGAACCTTGACCGGTTTACATTCCTATATATTAAGCCTATGTTATATTGTCTCGACATATTCCCTCTAATTTAACCAGAGTTTCATGTTTTCCCAATCTCTTTTAATTTCCATGCCCAAAATGAAATTTACAGCACCAAAATCCATCATGTCAAATTTACAGGACAATTGGGTTTTCACATCCTGGATAATCTCCTTGTCATTTCCTATCAGCAACATATCATCCACATACCAGACCAAATAAATACTATGATCACCAATTAATTTGAAATACGCATAGTGATCCTCTTTATTCCTTGTGAAGACAAGTCCCAACATATTAGTATCAAATATTTTATACCATATCCTTGGTGACTGCTTTAACCCATACAGGGAATTTTTAATCTTGCATACCAACTCCTTCTTTCCCTTCATAGCAAATCCTTCTGGATGCATCATGTAGATATCTTCTTCCAGATCCCCATTTAGGAATGTTGACTTCACATTCATCTATTCTACTTCAAAATAAAACGTAGCATCAACAAATAAAAGAAATCTACTTGAAGTTAACTTGGAAACAAGAGAAAAAATCTCACCAAAGTCAACTCCCTCTACCTGGGAACAACCTTTTTCTACTAACCGAGCTTTGTATTTCTCCACTTTTCCTTCTGCGTTTAAATTCTTCTTAAACACTCATTTTCTACCAATGGGATTTCTTCCAATAGGAAAATCCACTAGATCTCATCCCTCATTCTTATCCAAGGCTTCCATTTCTTCAACCGTGGCCTTTTTCTGGAGTTTTCCATCGTCTGAATCCATTGCCTCCCTAACAGTTCTAGGATCATCATCAGTAATAGAAAAAGCAAAATTTGAATGGAAATCAGGTGGAGTATACCTTTTCGATTTCCTTCTTTCCCAAAATGATCTACTCAATACTGGAGTATGAGGATCATCTTCTTTTGATTCATGTTCTTCTGTAGAGTTTGATTTATCATCCTTCAACTCAAACTCTGATTTCTCTAGTTCTTCCTTCCTTGGTAGGACTTCGTTTTTGACAACATCTTTGATTTCTCTAAATACCACATCTCGACTATACACAACCTTTTTAGTTTCTGGGTTCCAAATTTTATAACCGTTCAAACCATCTGTATACTCAATAAAGATACAATTTTCAGCCTTTTTATCTAGCTTACTTATGTTTTCCTTTGGAATGTGAAGATAGGAATCACAACCAAATACCCTTAGACGTGTGAAAGAGGGTTTCTTACCAGTCCATACCTCATGTGGATTCTTTTCATACAGTGTTGATGAGGGTGATCGATTGACCAGGTAACATGCAACACCCACTGCCTCTGCCTAGAATTTGTGTCCTAACCTGACACCACTAAGCATGGACCTTGATTTTTCCATCAACATCTTGTTCATCCTTTCTACAACTCCATTATGTTTAGGTTTATATGGAGTAGTCTTCCACCTTTCTATACCGCACTTCTTACAGAATTATTCAAATTTGTTTCTGTAGAACTCTCCACCATTATTTTTCCTCATCACCTTAAGTCTTTTCTCTATTTGATTCTCCACAAGAGCCTTAAACTCTTTAAAACTATCAAAGACTTCAGATTTCTTCTCGAGGAAATATATCCATGTATTCCTCGAGAAGTCATATATAAAAGATACATAGTACACAGATTTTCCTGGTGATGGAACCGACACAGGTCCAAACACATCATTGTGCACCAACTATAAAATCCCCTTTTCCCTCGTTACAATGGATGGGAATCTTACTCGATTATTCTTCCCATATACACAATGTTCACATAAATAAATAAAAATCCAGAGAGCAGTTAGACATACCTTCAAACATACCTTTACCATGTAGTAATCGAAGTCCCTTCTCTCTGATATGCCCCAGTCTTTAATGCCACAACGTAGACTTTTCTCAAGAGATTGTAGGAGGTTTTTCTTCTTCGGTTCCAATCTAAGGAACAATGGAACTATTACACCCATCACTTATAGTATTTCCCTACAGCTTATATAGAGTTCCAATCCAAACTCCCTTCATCAACTCCATTTCTCCTCGAACCATCCTACAGATTTCTTTCTCAAATATTGTCTTAACCCGTGCATCATATATTTTGCTTACATAAATCAAATTTCTATCCAATCCTGAGATGTGCAAAACACCAGGAAGTGTTCTAATTTTTCCATCCATGAGCTTCAACTTGACTTTTCCTCGTCCTATGATTTTGGTTCTCAATTCATCACTTATGAAAACATCACCTCCATCATGCCTTTCATATTCGCAAAACCATTCCCTGTGAGGAGTAATATGAAAAGACGCACGTGAGTCAACCAACCATGCCTCGTGATCAACATGTATGCTTGAAGAAGCCAAGTACACATCCCCTCCTTCTTCGGCGGAGGTTTTTCCTTCTGTAGAAGGATCATCTTCTTATCCCTTCCCACTCTCAACACTTTTGGATCTACACTGCTTCTTGTAGTACCCTTGTTTTCCACATCTCCAACATACCTTTAAAAACTTTCCGGGAGATTTAAATCTTCTCTTAGATTTGGATCTCCCACTTGAGGACTTAGATATATTTATTTCCTGGGAGAATCCTCTTGCAAACAATACATCTGCACTCTGTCCTTCCATGTTCTTCTGCCTCATCTCCTCTAACAACAAAGATGAAACCAAATTGTCGATACTTAAAGTAGTTGTATTACTACCTATGGCCACAACCAAACTATCCCACGAATTTGGCAAAGAGCACAGTAAAATGATACACGTATCTTCATCAAAAATATTGATATCAATAGATAATAACTAACTTACCATTATATTGAAGGCATTCAAATGATCTATCATCGACTCTCCATATTTCATCCTCGGGTTATATAGCTTCTTCCACGGGAAAAAAAAAATTACCAGGGACTTAGACTGATACAAAGTCCCTAAATTATCCCATAATGCCTTGGTTGTAGCTTCCGTTGACACTTTCAGTAATATTGAATATGAGAGGCACAATCGGATTGTGTTATTCACCTTCCGATCCAAATTTTTCCAGACTTCTGTTGAATTTCATGTAGGTGCAGTACCTGAATCCACAACGATCCACTTATCTTTGTCCACCAACAAAACTTCCATCTTGAGCTTCCACAACTCAAAACTTTGCCCTTTAAATTTCTCAATCTCTATTTTTGAATTGCTCGTCATTTCTTTTCACCTGAAAATTTGATATCGTAGATCTCCCACTGTAACAAGGCTTATCACAAACCCGAGCCAATATAGCGAGATTAGTTGTTAAGATTTATAAGTCCAAGTTTTATTTTTTTATTTTATTTATTAAAAATACAAAAAAATTAGTAGTATAACAAAAAACAATTTGTTATTTCCTTCTAAGTTCCTTTGATGGTTTAGCAATTTAAAGTTTTATTTTATTGTTTATGTTAAATCTTTATGACAACCTTTGTCTTTTCTTTTTATCCAATTAAAACTTCATAAGGAAATCAAAGAGATGCTTCCCCACATTTAGTATTTATGTTTCCTTTTATGTATATTTCTTATAAATAAAACAAAAACAAATATCATAACTTATAAAACAAAAATATTTTAATCTAGTCATAGAATTAAGTTTTTTTTAGTTACTAAATTATAAATATGTTAATGTAATGATATTAAAAATATGAACACTAAGGACCCCATAAGGATGGAAGGGGCTCCACTAACTTCCTTACAAACAAACTGCCACAATATTACTAGCTATCAAGATTAAAAAATCTATGTGTGATTCCCACTTTTTCACTTACCTAACTCGCAATGATTATCACTTTTGCACTTGCCTAGCTCATTGTCATGTCCTCAAATACTCATTGAGGCACACTATGAAAAATGTTTTACTCTTATACCATTTTGCAACATGCCCAAATGTCTAGCTGAGCCACATTACTATGAAATTGACTATCATTTGATTTAAATGCAAAAATTTAAACAACATAAGATACACACTCATGCAAACATCATTAACAATTAAACTCATGGATGTAACCAACTTAAATATGCATCGCAGAAATTAAACATGCACAACATCAGTCAATAAAACACGGAGTAAATGTTGTTCGGAAACACATATATTCCAACAGAGGACGAACACCTTCAGTAAACACTCACATAACCATATCAAAGATCAACACACAGTTGTTTTTATGTGGTAAAACCCTTGTGGAGAAAAATCCTCGGCCCCGGCTAACGTGGCCACTTGAGGCAATTTATTAATGCAAAAGAAAATATATTACAGAGAGTTTCTCACAATCAATCATCAACAAATGACCCTTCATGCTCTTTAAATAGAGATAATGGGAAAATTGAGTGGTAAGTCATGGATCAATGTAGTCGTTAAGATCAAGGAGAATATGAATCGTCAAATCACTCTATGTCAGAAACATATCGTGGTCATTAGATTACAAATGCATACTAAAGAAACACACTTTAACCTAACGATACATTACACCAAGTTGATCTTAACTAACGCCTAAGTGCCTAAATATCCTAACATCCCCCTTTAAGAACAACTTCAGATAGGATTGAAGGATTTACAAAGGTGGCACAAGATGAGAAGTAATGAGGCATTAGAGCCTATCCCCCTTTAATGAAAACTTTATGAACTCCTAGCATAGATTGAAGTTTGGAAAACTTCACTTCTGTAAGAGACTTTGTCAAAATGTCTACAACTTGATCTTCTGTAGGTAAAAAGAGCACTTCAGTAACTCAATCATGAATGAGATTTTTTATTAAGTACATGTGTATCTCGATGTGTTTGTTGTGCGGATGTTGAATTGGATCTTTTTTGAGCTTGATGGCACTCTAATTGTCGCACCAGAGGGTGTTCTGGTGTTACTGTTGAAATCTGATCTTTGAAAGGATCTTTCGAAGCCACAAGGCTTCTTGAATTGCATTAATCATTGTTTGGTACTTTGCTTCTGCTAAAGAAAGAAAAATAGCATGTTCTTTCTTACAATCCCAAGTGACAGGTCTAGAACCAAGGCTGAAAAAATAACCTTCAGTAGACTTTCGATCATCTAGGTCGCCAACCCAATTTGAATCAGTGAAACCAACTAAAAAAGGAGTCCCTCCTGAATTGTAAGGTATCCCGAACTGAACTATACCTCGAATGTAATTTTTAAACCTGTGAAGTAAATAAATGCATATAGATTCTTAAGAAAAACAAAATTTAATCAATGGCTTATACACAGATTACATAGAGATTTTATACCAGAAACCCTCAACCAGGAAAACCTTTATTATATTCATTATATCGAATTTCACCATTCACCATACAATATATACAATGGTTTTAGGTATTCCATAGATACCAAAACCCTAATTCCTTAATCCGGGATAAATTTACAAAACCACTAAAAATAGCAAAAACCACCCAAAAAAGATATTTGGGGCACTGCGCGTAACCAAGGGGGGGCATACCTGCCCCCCGGGGACCCCCTAGGAAAGAACTCGGCTCACACATCAGACTCAGTTGTCATATCTGATGCACCCACACACACACATGCAAAGAATATAACACATACCCAACACCGAACATACCGAAGTATCCTTTTAGTTTCTTTCCAATGGATTTCATGATGTGTTTTCATATACCGAGGAACAAGAACAACAACAAAGAAAATATCAGGATGGGTATGAGTGAAATATAAGAGGGTACCAACTAACTAATGGTAGAAAGTGGCGTCAACTTTGGGAGAAGTACAAGTGGTAACAAGTTTGACTCCAAACTAGAAGGGAGGAGGGATTGGTTTAGAGTCTTTCATGCAAAAGTTGTGAAGAAGGTCACAAGCATACTTAGAGTGGGAAAGAAAAAATCCTTCCTTGGTTTGCAATACTTGGAGGCTAAGGAAATAATGCAAATAGCCTAAGTTTGACATTTCAAATTTATTTTTAAGGTTTGTTTTCACATGGGTTAAAACTTTAGGGTCACTACCAGTGAGGATAAGGTCATCGACATAAAGAACATGAATTATGAGATGTCTTTCTACTTTATCAGTATAGACATTAGGGTCAAAATGACATCTAGAAAAGCTGGTGTCAAGAAGAAAGTTGTCCACTTTCGCATACCAAGCTCGAGGAGCTTGCTTAAGACCATAAAGAAATTTATTAAGGTGACAAACAAGGATAGAGTCACTTTGGACATAGCCAGGAGGTTGTAATTTATTCTTGCAAATCCTCATGCAAGAACGCATATTTAACATCCATTTGATGGACCTCCCATTTATCTGAGGAAGCAAGGGCTAGAAAAAAATGGATGGAGTTCATTTTGGCCACAGGGGCAAAGGTTTCATTATAGTCTATGCCTTCAACTTTGAGAGAATCCTTTGGAAACTAACCGAGATTTGTGTCTTTCAACACTTCCATTTGATGCATACTTGGTTTTGTACACCCATTTGCATCTGACAAGTTTTCTTCCTTTTGGAAGAGGTACAAGATCCCAAGTATCATTCATCATTAAATAGAAATATTCTTCATTCATTAAATGTGTGTCCCATTCTGGATGACCAGAATCTTCTGCAAATGTCTCTGGAACATGAATCTCTTAAACTTGAGCCAAAAGAGAAGAGGCTCACTATAACTATGAATGTCTTTGAGGTTGATCTAAAGGATCACCGACAAGATCACCAGCTTCTTCTAGTGTTGAATGTACCCATCTCGGAAGCAGTGGTCTTGGTGTAGGTTCATGTTCAATGGAATCATCTAGAGGAAGGTGAGCGGGAGGAGGTGGATTTACATCCTCATTGTCATCATTTTAAGAAGAAGAAACTAGAATAGGAACAACAGATGGAACAAATGTCAAAGATGGCACAAACGTCAAAGAAGGCTCACAGACCAAGATATTTTCATCACATTTAACATCTCTTCTAATAATAGTTTCATTAGAATGTGGTTGAAAAAGTATGTAACCTTTGACATCTTCAAAATATCCAACAAAAATATACTCCTCACTTTTAGGTTGTAAAGATTTCCTTTTCTCATCAGGAATGTGAGCCCATGCTACACTACCAAATACATGGAAGTGGCTTACATGTGGCTTAATTTTTTTCCATGTTTCTTTTGGTGTTATGTTTTTTAGAGCCTTTGTCGAAGTGAAATTTACTATGTAATTTGTAGAGTTGATGGATTTTGCCCAATAATGGAGACTTAATCCCTTAGATTGGATCATAAAATTAGTCATTTATTTTAATGTGTGATTATTTCTCTCAGCAACACCATTTTGTTGTGGTGTATATGGAACAATATGTTGAATATGAATGACTTGTGCATTTCAGTAACTTGTAAATTTAATGTTCACATATTTGCCTCCATTATCTATTCTTAATATTTGAAGTTGATGTCCAGATTTTTTTTCTACAAGGGCCTTGTAGGAAAAAAACTTGTCAATTTTTGTTCTCTTAAGTTTTAAGAAGTAAACCCAAGTGCATATGGAGAAGTCATCAATGAAATTTAAGAAATACTTGCACCTAGAGAAAGAAGGAGAAGAAATAAGATCACACAAATCATTGTGGACAAGCTGGAAAGGGGTCAAGGCATGCCAAGAGGCACATTGTCAAAACTATCCTGATGATGTTTATTGAGAACACAACTGGCAAAAACACCATCTATGCAAGAAACAAGAGGACAAATAGTCACCATGTGTTGATACATAGTTTTTGCAATGAGAAATAGTTTAGATGACCAAACCACTCATGCCAATGTTTGCTTAAGTCATTGCTATGAGCAACAAATACTGATGAAAAAGATGATGACCCAAAGTTGTCAAACTTGTATAACCTGGTAATATCGTCAACGATTATAGTTGCTAGGACATGCTTAGGATCTTTTAAATCCTTGATTGCAACTTGGTGAGGTGAAAACTCTATGGTTTTACCTTCACCTGAATGAGTGATCTAATACACTGATAGAAGGTTGCAGGAAATACTTGGAACACATAATACATCATTGAAATGATCATTATCTAGTTGAAGTGTTCCAAACCCTACAACACTAAGAGATATATCATCACCAACAAATATTTTCTTGGTGTTACATTCATTAAGAGAGGAAAATATGGATTTATCCTTATCCATATGATAAGATGCTCCAGAATCAATAAGCCACTCATCAAAAGAAGAAGTAGAAGTTGCATTAAAGGAGAAACCAAAAGCAAAAAGTGTATGTCCATGAGAAGAAGAATAATAAGAATCGATATTGATTTTGTGTTTCTTCATTGTTGCTTCTAAGGCTTCCATATTTTTAAAACATTTAGACTCCACATGACCATCTTTCCCACAAAAGTTGTAATGTCTGTCAATATTCTTACTTTTGGATTTTTCTCCTTTGTCACCATTAGGAGAAGAGGTTGGTTGAGAGGGTTTGGGACCCTTGTTTTGCTTGATGTTGTGGCAAGGATGTTGCTTCTTGGGATTCTTGAATTTATATTTCTGATGGGCTACTAGGGCTTTGTTGGATGTACCTACAGTGATGATCAATCCAAGTTGCAAAAGCTTATATTTCTCTCAAATCATAGCATCACAAAAATACTCAAGAGAGGGTTATTTATAAACACTACCTGATGGCATAAAATGTAGATACAAAAACACAATACGCACTACCAATCTTAGCAAGAATAACATATATGCATCAATCTTCCTTCAGATCTAGTTTGCAGTCTATACATAAAATTCTGATTGTTTTGAAATTAGATAAGTAATCTTCATTGCAAGAAAAATCATTGGGACTTAAATTCATTAACTGATTTTCAAACTGGTGGGTTCGAATAATATTGTGTTTACCAAACACAGCTTGAAGCTTTTCCCAAGTTTCATAGAGGGCATTAATTCCTTGAAGGTGAAACCTTAAATCAAGAGAGATGGAAATTTTGATTATTCCACGTGCGTCATCACTCTTATTAGCCCATTTGACTTCATTTTCATCATTAGTGGGTTCTAGTTCTTTTCCCAAGGTAAATCAGTACAACCTTTTACTTCTTAATACATCCTCCATATGGGATTTCCATTAGAAGTAGTTGGTACTACTAACCAAAAGATCACTGGGAGAAACCATATTAAATATGCAGAGAATATGGATTTAAAAGCTAAAATTGATGGTCTTGATGGAAAGATCTCAAAAAATAGGTTGTTTGAAAAAAAAACGGCACTGAAAACAGACTTTGGATGTGAAAGTTATGCCCTTTTGAAAAAAAAAACATAAACGGTAACCAAAGATCCATGTGGCAAGTAGAAGTTGGTCTCGGTGGTAATGTTCCTCCTCTTTTAACTTTGCCTATAAGTTCATTTTTAAATAAGTTACTTATGAAGTGACCCACTTTTATAGAATAAGTGAGAATCACGTTTACAATGAAGTTATTTTATAAATGAAAGTTGCATGCAAAACAAATAACTTAAAATAAAATATTAAAGATATTTAATAATAATTCACTTTTATAATTAAGTGAAATTCACTTTACAATGAATGCATGAACTTTTTCAAAAAAAGTAATAGAAAAGAAACTTGAACTCAATACCTCTTACTTAATAAAGAATCTTTTAACCAAGTGAGCTAGTGCAAAATGCATTATAACCTTAAGGAGGATTGGGGGTGTTGTTGTCGTTGTTGTGGAAGATGGCCTTGGAGTGCATGCTCAATAAAAAATTATTTTCATGCATTCACACAGACACAAAAAAATTGCTTCTCAACAACAATAAGGGGTTATATCTTGGTTAGCTTACCTAGAAAATGCAAGTTTTCTCTCTATTTATGATTTATCGAGATCACACAGACAACACGAAAAAGAGCATACATAGATAAGAAAACATTTTCTGCTCTATTTTTTATATGCTGAGATTGCACAGATTGCAGGGAAAAGAGCATACACAAACTAGAAAGAGTAGCAACCCGGAAAAAAAAAATAGAAAACTAAAATACTATCTTTGTAAAAAAAAAATCAAAAAGGCGTATTCAAGATTTATACCTCCGGATCTAACTGAAATGGCTATATCTTGGGAAAACATAAACATTTTGAGTGAAACAAAAAGTGTTCCTAACTGAAACGAGCACTCTAGACAGAATGGAATAGTCCTCTTGGCCCAAAAATGTATGGAAATAAAATAAACCAAATATATTGCAACGTGTCTTCAATATCTCAATATCCAATGGGAGTAGGTCTTGAAATGCGCTTTGATACCATGTTCGACAACACAAGTATTTAAATAGAGGATGAACACCTTCAGTAACCACTCACACAACTAGATCAAAGATACAAACACCGATGTTTTTATGTGGTAAAACCCATGTGGGGAAACATCTACGGCCCCAGCCAATGTGTCCACTTAAGGAAATTTATTAATGCAAAAGAAAATATATTACATAGAGTTTCTCAAATCGATCATTAGAAAATGACCCTCCATGCTCTTTAAATAGAGATCATGGACCAATTGAGTGTTAAGCCAAAGATCGATGTAGTCGAGGAGAATATGAGTCGTCGGATCATTCTATGTCGAAAACATGTCGTGACCATCAGATTCCAAATGCATACTAAAGAAACACATTTTACCTAACAACACAATAGACCAATTTTGATATAAAATACAGACTTGAATTACATGCAGCAACACAGTGCACACTAGCGAACAGAAAACCAAGAGCGCATTGCACAGTAGAAAAACACAGAGAATACACAATGAAGAAGATGAGATGAAATAGAAAAATGACCATCAATCTATTCAATAAGAGAGGGGCGCCCTTTATTAGACTGGGTGACTTTTTCCTCTCCGGCTACAATGGAAGTTGTTGCTTTATTTTGGAGCGCTCTACTCAGTCAGACTTGCGAGATTTGTTTACAACGCAACTAACTGACACAAACTGACATACTAACAAAAATTAGGGAGTGACCTATTCAACTAGACTGGAGAGGGTTGTTTACATAATAACTTACTGACGCAACTAACATAATAACTTTTGAGTAGGAATCACCATGCTCAGCAAGACTGGTGAGTACAATTTACAATAGGAAATATCGACAACCCATTAAACATTGTCATGCCGACTAGACAACGAAGGTGTGTGCCCTGTTTAGATCCATAAGCATCCCTACTTCCGCCAGCAAGTGAGGGAATGAGCGTTGCAAGGTCGATGTAGACAATCACTTGGCCTGAGTTGGTGTCTTTCCCTTTCGACCCACAAGATAAGAAACATATTGTTGTTGGTGAGTGGTCCATGTCCTGGAATCTAGAATGGTATCCATGAGCAGAGAAGGTTGAAAATCTGGAATATTGTCCAGCGGATGATGGAATGTGACTACTTCTTCCAGGAGTGGTGGCTCGAACAACTTGACATTGTTCACATTGAGAACATCATGGATGTTGAGCTGTGAGGGAAATTCTAGGCGATAGATGTTCTCGCCAATTCGTTCCAGAACTATGTATGGGCCATACTGTAGTGGGTGCAGCTTATGGTGTTGTCCTTTGAAGTGGTGCTTGTCTAGAAATAGTTATGCACGATCTTCTGGTTGAGATACCAAGGGCATGTGATGTTTATCATGCCTATGTTTTGCACGTTCTTGGGATGCTTGCAAGGTAGTTGCTACCTGGGAATGGCATTGTGATATACTATGAATGAAACATTGCGCTAAATGTTTCTCCTGTTGCTGGCGTGCAAACCCCAAAGGTGTGAGAGTGAGGGGCATCTCTGAGGGAGAAAGGGGATGAAATCGAAGACAAACCCTGAAGGGAAAGAAACCAATGGAAGAATGCATGGTCAAATTGTACCTATGTTAAATGATATGCAAGTAAGAGTTCCATTGTTTATTTTTGGTAAAACAGTTGCGAAGGGAGTGGACTAGAGTATGGTTGACAACCTTTGTTTTCTCGTTGTCGAGAGTGAAATGCAATGGAAACACAAAGTTGGCAGCCGAGCAAGGGACAAAGAGTACGCTAGAAAGCATTGAGGAAGCAGGAGTCTCTATCAAAAATAATACTATTGGGAAAGATGAAGTGAGGCCACACATGATGGAAGAAGCGGTCGGTGATCTGAGCAGCAGAGGTAGTTTTATGACAGGGGGTAACAGATACATCTTGGAAAAATGACACGGTACTACCCAAATATCATAATGTTTCAGATATTTGTAGGGAGACCACTTAGAAATTCCATGGAAATGGATTCCCAAGGATGAGAAGGCACCGGTAAAGGCTAGTAAATACCATGCAAGTGATTAGATGGCATACTTTGTGAATACAGAGAGAAAGCGCGGATGATTTTCACCACTTTTTTGGGCAGAGCATGCAGTAGAAATGGTGTTGGAGATTGAGACTGGTCTTGGATATGACAACATGCCCCCCACATGAAGACGCATGTGCTTCACGGATGAGAATAAAACAATCCTCAAACTGCTACAAACATAATTGATTGATTTTGTAGAGCCAACCGTCACGGATAGTGTAGTCCAGAAAGGGAGTTTGGTTGATGACGGTAGGTTGTTGCAAGTCTCGCTAGACTTCACCAAAGCACGTATCTATAACGTACATGTATTTCCAGGTGTCATATGTTTCACAACACACCTTTAGAATATGCAGGGCCTGCGTAGGCAACCGACTTAAGAAGTAAACCATATTATTATAGGTCCCCTTCTTGTATTTAATTACAATATGGAACTATTGAATATACGTTGCTCACTTTATATGGTGTTGTTCATGCATATTACTCTATGAATTTATGAATATCAATGGTTGATGGTCTGTATGGAGGATTGTTTATTTTCCCATAATGTAATGGCATCACTGCTTCAGTGCATGTACCAAGATGTAGAATTCCTTGTCCTATCTAGTGTAGTTTACTTTGGGCTCTAAAAGTGTATGAGAGTGGTATGTCATTGGATGACCTCCATGTTTAAGTATAATCCCAATGGCCAATTGAGAGTCATATGTCTCAATCTCAAAGGTTTGATTCATGTCTGATAACCATAGAACAGGGGTAGAGCATAATGTTGTCATCAATCTCAAAAAGAGGTGCTTAGCCTCTAGAGTCCAAAAAAAAATGGCTTGATGCGACAATTGGTGTAGAGGATGAGCCAACTGGAAAAAATGAGATACAAATTTCCTATAGAAATTAATGCCTCCCATGAAACTTTTGAGTTCATGCGCATTGGAGGGTGTTGGCCATTGTGTAAAGGCCTATGCCTGAGATGGATCAGGGAACACTCTTATTGTATCCAAGAGGAAGCCCAAATATTGGACAGGTGTCTGTCCAAAGAAGGACTTATTTTCTTTCACCTGAATTTTATGTCCCTACAACAACTCAAGTACTTTGCATACATGTTGAAGATTTTATGGCAAAGATTTATTGAAAATAAATTTATCATCCATATAAATTACTACAAACTTACCCAAGTGGGGTTTTAAGATATCATTAATGAGCCACATGAATGTGGTTGGCGCATTTGTCAACCCAAATGGCATTACCAGCTACTCAAAAGCCCAAACCTAGTCTTGAACATTGTCTTCCAGGTGTTTTCACCTGCATGTGAACTTGATGGTAACCTGTTGTCAAATCCATCTTGGTGAAGGATCAATCCCCTCATAATTGGTTCAACAAATCCTTGATCAAGGGTATGGGATAGCGGTTTTAATGGTGGATTTATTAAGGGAACGATAGTCAGTTACTAGGTTCCACTCAGAGTTTTCTTTCTTTGGAATAATAAAGGTGCGGGACGCACAAGGTGACGTTGAAGGTTTAACTTGGTATGAATCCAAAAGTTGGCTAGTTTGGTGTTCTATTTCAACAGCTTCTCGAGGAGCCAGTCAATAACAAGGGGCGTTGGGAAAAGAGAAGCCATGAATGAGATCAATTTAATTCTCAATAGAGTGAGATGGGGGCGGGCCCGTGGGTTGTGTGAATACATCTGCAAATTTTTGGAGCATAGGAGCCATGTCCATAGGTGTAAGATTGGTTAGATTATCGTCTTTAATGTGGAAAACCAAGCACAAAGATACACATTTATTAATACTGACTTGCTTAACAATTGTGTTTCTAGTAAGGGGCTGGGAGGATTTAGGAGTGTGGAAGATATGCGTACATAGGTGTAACCTTCAAGTTGCATGTGGTATTGATGATATTTGGCATGATAAAAAACATGTCGAGCTTGTCGGTAGGGAAGGCCTAGTAACAAGTCAACACAATATAGAAAGGAGACATCACATGTCATTGTATACAGGAACATGCCAATAGTGAAGGTGACCACATAGCACCGATAAAATGTGAGATGAGGGCCTCCCTTTTGTACCCAGACAGGTTGGTATGGGACCAGATGTGGAGTGGTGGGGAGTTGGAGATGTTGTACCAAGTCCTAGGACACGAGGTTCTTTTGGATTTCATTGTCCATGATGAGAGAGGCCAATTCATGCGTAATATGGAAAGTATGGGTAAACAATGGAACAACAGAGGTGCCTGGTTCATTAGTGGTCATCAAGATTAGGGATGGGTTTGCTTCGGTAGGATTATCGAGGGAAACAAATTCAGAAGATGTAGGGGCCTCTATATGAGAAACCTTTGCAAACAATTTTTTCACGGTGCGTAGATTCTTAAGTGTGCGACAATCTGCAGAAGAATGCGAGTTGGTTTTGTGAAATGAACACCAGGGTGCATTATGAGGTGAGGTGGGTGAGGCATGTGGACCAGGAGAGAAGGAAGTAAGTGAATTACCATCATTAGATGGACTAGCTCGAGCTTGAGGAGAGAGGATTCGAGGTATCACTTTAAGTTCCACGACCAAGCCCCAAAGAAAATCCTTGTCCAAGGAAGGACTTTCAAACAAATCCACTTCACAACGGATACTTAGTAATAAAATAGAATTAAACTTGACAATTAATACATTTTCAGGATCTGTGATGCGTAGTTGGATGCACAACTTGCAGAAGAGATCGATGTAGCCTTGGACTGATTGATTGGCGAGTTTTTAGAGCTACATTCATCTAGTAAGGAAGTTCTATCGATAGCCCATGTGATAGAAGATATCGATGAATGTCTGGAAAAATCCATCCCATGACATGATATTTGGTTGCGTTGGATCGATCGGCTCGCCGATGTCAATGACCAATGAACAGTTCTCCAGATAAGTATCCCACCAATTTTGTGCGGTGAAATCCAATTGCAAGATTGTGATCTGAAGCTTCATGTCTTCGGCCATCTCTGGACATGTCCTGAAGTAGGTGGAAAGACTATGAATCCAAAAGTCGACAGTCTCTCCATTCATTTGGCCTGAATACATGGGAAATTGAAAGCATGTATCAAACTGCATGTGTGTTGGAGCTCGGCACTACTTCATATGGATTATCTCACATAGAGACATAGCTAAATATTGAATTGGCGCAGTTACATTGGATGTGGAATCCTCTGTGGATGTCTCCTTTCACAGCAACATGATTTGCATTCACCATTGAGGTCACTATGGGGCTGGATGTTGCACAAAGAGCCAAGTGGAGCCTAGGCGCACTGAGGATGCACTTCACAGCCTGAAGAGGGAATGTGGAGAAATCATGAAGAAGGTGCACTGACATGCTAAAGAGATGTGTGCTAGAACCCCCAGGTATATGACGCACAAGAATCCCTAAAGAGGGTGCATTGGAAGCCTTGAAGAGGGTGCGCTGGAAGCCCTAAGAAGGGCATTCAACTCTAAGAAAAAAAAAATTGATGGATGGACTCTCGTCCAAATCTCATGGTCGAGCCGAAGCTAGATGGGATCCAAGCTTTGATACCAATTGGTCTAAAATGTAGACCTGAATTTCATCCAGCAACATAGTGTGAACTAACGAATAGAAAACTACGAGAGAATTACACAACAGAAAAATGCAGAGAGTACACAATGAAGAAGACGAGATGAAACAAAACAATGACCATCAATCTATTCAGTAAGAGAGGGGAACCCTTTAAATGTTCTCATGCCGACTAGACAAGGAAGGTGTGTGCCCTGTTTAGATCCAGAAGCATCCCTACTTCTGCCAGCAAGTGAGGGAATGAGCATTGCAAGGTTAGTGTAGACATCCACTTGGCCTGAGTTTTTGTCTTTCCCTTTCGACCCACAAGATAAGAAACATATTGTTGTTGGTGAGTGGTCCATGTCCTGGAATCTAGAATGGTATCCACAAGCAGAGAAGGTTGAAAATATGGAATATTGTCTAGTGGATGATGGACTGTGACTACTTCTTCCAGGAGTGTGGCTCGAACAGCTTGAGATTGTTCACATTGAGAACATCATGGATGTTGAGTTGTGAGGGAAATTCTATGTGATAGATGTTCTCACCAATTCGTTCCAGAACTATGTATGGGTGATACTGTAGTGGGTGCAGCTTATGGTGTTGTCCTTTGAAGTGGTGCTTGTCTAGCAATAGCCATGCACGATCTCCTGGTTGAGATACCAAGGGCGTGTGATGTTTATCATGCCTATGTTTTGCGCGTTCTTGGGATGCTTGCAAGGTAGTTGCTACCTGGGAATGGTATTGTGATATACTATGAATGAAACATAGCGTTGAATGTTGCTCCTGTTGCTGGCGTGCAAACCCCAAAGGTGCAAGAGTGAGGGGCATATCTAAGGGAGCAGGGGGATGAAATCTAAGACAAACCCTGAAGGGAAAGAAACCAATGGAAGAATGCATGGTCAAATTGTATCTATGTTGAATGATATGCAAGTAAGAGTCCCATTGTTTGTTTTTAGTAAAACAGTTGCGAAGGGAGTGGACCAGAGTATGGTTGACAACCTCTATTTTCTTGTCGTTCAAGAGTGAAATGCAATGGAAACACAAAGTTGGAAACTGAGCAAGGGACAAAGAGTACGCTAGAAGGCATTGAGGAAGCAAGAGTCTCTATAAAAAATAATACTATTGGGAAAGATGAAGTGAGGCCACACATGATGGAAGAAGAGGTCGGTGATCTGAGCAGCAGAAGTATTTTTATGACAGGGGGTAACAGATCCATCTTGGAAAAATGACACGGTACTACCCAAATATCATAATGTTTCAGATATTTGTAGGGATACCATTTAGAAATTCCATGGAAATGGATTCCCAAGGATGAGAAGGCACCGGTAAAGGCTAGTAAATACCATTCAAGTGATTAGATGGCATACTTTGTGAATACAAAGAGAAAGCGCGGATGATTTTCACCACTTATTTGGGCAGAGCATGCAGTAGAAATGGCGTTGGAGATTGAGATTGGTCTTGGCTATGACGACATGCCCCCCGCATGAAGAGGCATGTGCTTCACGGATGAGAATAAAACAATCCTCAAACTTCTACACACATAATTGATTGAGTTTGTAGAGCCAACCATCATGGATAGTGTAGTCTAGAAAGGGAGTTTGGTTGAAGACGGTAGGTTTTTGCAAGGCTCGCTAGACTTCACCAAAGCACAGATCTATAGCGTACATGTCTTTCCAGGTGTCATATGTTTCACAACACACCTCTAAAATATCCAGGGCCTGTGTAGGTGACCGGCTTAACAAGTCAACCTTATTATTATAGGTCCCCTTCTTGTATTTAATTACAATATGGAACTATTGAATATACGTTGATAACTTTAAATGGTGTTGTTCATGCATCTTACTCTATGAATTTATGAATATCAATGGGTGATGGTATGTATGGAGGATTGTTTATTTTCCCATAATGTAATGGCACCAATGCTTTAGTGCATGTACCAAGATGTAGAATTCCTTGTCCTATCTAGTGTAGTTTACTTTTGGCTCTGAAAGTGTATGAGAGTTGTATGTCACTGGATTACCTCCATGTTAAGTATAATCCCAATGGCCAATTGAGAGTCATATGTCTCAATCTCAAAGGTTTGAATCATGTCCGAACACCATAGAATAGGGGTAGAGCATAATGTTTTCATCAATCTCACAATATGTGCTTAGCCTCTAGAGTCCAAAACAAAATGGCTTGATGGGACAATTGGTGTAGAGGATGAGCCACCTAGAAAAAATGAGAGACAAATTTCCTATAGAAATTAATGCCTCCTGTGAAACTTTTGAGGTCATGCGCATTGGAGTGTGTTGGCCATTGTGTAAAGGCATATGCCCGAGATGGATCAAGGCACACTCCTATTGTATCCAAGACAAAGCCCAAATATTGGACAGATGTTTGTCCAAAGAAGGACTTATTTTCTTTCACCTGAAGTTTATGTCCCTACAACAACTCAAGTATTTTGCGTACATGTTGAAGATTCTCTAGCCAAGATTTATTGAAAATAACTTTATCATCCATACAAATTACTACAAACTTACCCAAGTGGGGATTTAAGATATCATTAATGAGCCACATGAATGTGGTTGGCGCATTTGTCAGCCCAAATGGCATTACCAACCACTCGAAAGCCCAAACCTAGTCTTGAACATTGTCTTCCAGGTGTTTTCACCTGCATGTGAACTTGATGGTAACCTGTTGTCAAATCCATCTTGGTGAAGGATCAAGCCCCTCATAATTGGTTCAACAAATCCTTGATCAAGGGTATTGGATAGTGCTTTTAATGGTGGCTTTATTAAGGGAGCGATAGTCAGTTACTAGGTGCCACTCAGAGTTTTCTTTCTTTGGAATAATAAAGGTGGGGGATGCACAAGGTGGCATTGAAGGTTTAACTTGGTATGAATCCAAAAGTTGGCTAGTTTGGCATTCTATTTCAACAGCTTCTCGAGAAGCCAGCCGATAGGAAGGGGCGTTGGGAAAAGAGAAGTCATGAATGAGATCAATTAAATTCTCAATAGAGTGAGATGGGGGCGGGCTCGTGGGTTGTGTGAATACATCTACAAATTCTTGGGGAATAGGAGCCATGGCTGGAGGTGTAAGATTGGTCAGATTATCGTCTTTAATGTGCCAAACCAAGCACAAAGATACACATTTATTAATACTGACTTTCTTAACAATTGTGTTTCTAGTAAGGGGCTGGGAGGATTTAGGAGTGTGGAAGATATGCGTACATAGGTGTAACCTTCAAGCTGTAGGTGGTATTGATGATATTTGGCGTGATAAACAACATGTCAAGCTTGTTGGTAGGGAAGGCCTAGTAACAAGTCGACACAATATAGAAAGGAGACATCACATGTCACTGTATCCAAGAACATGACAATAGTGAAGGTGACCACATAGCACCGAGAAAATGTGAGATGAGGGCCTCCCTTTTGTACCCAGCCAGGTTGGTATGGGGCCGTATGTGGAGTGGTGGGGAGTTGGAGGCGTTGTACCAAGTCCTAGGACACGAGGCTCTTTTGGATTTCATTGTCCATGATGAGAGTGGCCAATTCATGCTTAATATGGAAAGTATGGTTAAACAATGGAACAATGGAGGTGCTCGGTTCATTAGTGTTCATCAAGATTAGGGATGGGTCTGCTTCGGTAGGATTATCGAGGGAAACAAATTCAGGATATGTAGGGGCCTCTATATGAGCAACCTTTGCAAACAAGTTTTTCACGGTGCATAGATTTTTAAGTGTGTGACAATCTGCAGAAGAATGTGAGTTGGTTTTGTGAAATGAACACCAAGACACATTACAAGGTGAGGCGAGTGAGGCATGTGGACCAGGAGAGGGGGAAGTAAGAGAATTACCATCATTAGATGTCTGATGGACTAGCTCGAGCTTGAGGAGAGAGGATTCGAGGTATCACTTTAAGTTCCACGACCAAGGCCCAAAGAAAATCCTTGTCCAAGGAAGGACTTTCAAACAAATCCACTTCACAACAAATACTTAGTAATAAAACAGAATTAAACTTGACAATTAATACATTTTCGGGATCTGTGATGTGTAGTTGGATGCACAATTTGCAGAAGAGATTGATGTAGCCTTGGGCTGATTGATTGGCGAGTTTTCAGAGCTACATTCATCTAGTAAGGAAGTTCTATCGATAACCCATGTGATAGAAGAGATCGATGAATGTTTGGAAAAATCCATCCCATGTCATGATATTTGGTTGCATTGGATCGATCGGCTCGTTGATGTCAATGACCAATGAATAGTTCTCCAAATAAGTATCCCACCAATTTTGTGCGGTGAAATCCAATTGCAATATTGTGATCTAAAGCTTCATGTCTTCATCCATCTCTGGACATGTCCTGAAGTAGGTGGAAAGACTATGAATCCAAGAGTCGATGGTCTCTCCATTCATTTCGCCTAAATACGTGGGAAATTGAAAGCATGTATTGAACTGCATGTGTGTTGGAGCTCGGCACTAGTTCATATGGATTAACTCATGTAGAGCCATAGCTAAATATTGAATTGGCGCAATTACATTGGATGTGGAATCCTTTGTGGATGTCTCCTTTCACGGCAACATGATTTGCATTCACCATTGAGGTCACTATGGGGCTGGATGTTGCACAAAGAGCCAAGTGGAGCCTAGGCACACTGAGGACGCACTTGACAACCTGAAGAGGGCATGTAGAGAAATCATGAAGAAGGTGCACTGACACGCTAAAGAGACACGCGCTAGAACCCCTAGGTATATGACGCCCAAGAAGCCCTAAAGAGGGTGCATTGAAAGCCTTGAAGAGGGTGCGCTAGAAGCCCTGAGAAGGGCATTGAACTCTAAGAAAAAAAAATTGATGGATGGACTCTCGTCCAAATCTCATGGTCGAGCCGAAGCTAGATGGGATCCAAGCTCTGATACGAATTGGTCTAAAATGTAGACCTAAATTACATCCAACAACATAGTGTGAACTAACGAACAGAAAACTATGAGAGCATTACATAGCAGAAAAATGCAGAGAATACACAATGAATAAGACGAGATGAAACTAAACAATGACCATCAATCTATTCAGTAAGAGAGGGGCACCCTTTATTAGGTTGGGAAACTTTTTCCTCTGTAACTACAATGGAAGTTGTTTCTTTATTCTTGAGCACTTTGCTCAGTCAGAATGGCAAGAGTTGTTTACAAAGCAATTGACTTACACAAACTGACATACTAATAGAAATTAGGGAGTGCCCTGCTCAACTAGACTGGTGAGGGTTGTTTACAATATAACTAACTGATGCAATTGACATACTAACTTTTTATTTGGAAGCACCATGCTCAACAAGACTGGTGAGTGCAATTTACAATAGGAAATACTAACAACCTGCTAAACGTTCTCATGTAGATCGGTGAAAGAAGGGGTGTGCCCTTCCTGGTGGTCCAAAGTTGATTTTAACTAACTCTTAAGTGTATAAATATCCTAACAAATGCAACATTCAATCATAGCATTAAAATTGTAAATGACACGGTGATTAAAACACTTATATTTTAAATATAATTTACACAACTGGCTATGGACAAAGGATGTTCCACCCAACCATACTATGTTGCTCCAATTGTCTCAGTAGAAATTCACCCTGGATTTGGGGCTATGAATCCACAAGGAAGAACAAGCTCTTATGGGTGTCCACAGTCCACTGTAAAAACTCTAATGGCTACTAAAACACAGTGATGCAACTCCTACAACAATTCCTACGAAATATGGTAATCTAGTTTGGTCATTTCGTGGAAAATATTAAAAAAAAAAAAGAGACACACACCATTTGGAGAATATGTAGATGATGTGTTTATACATTGGTTACTTGTTTATGCTTTTTTTTTTTTTTTTCTTATAATTAAGTATGGGAAACTTCTAGAGACTTTGTTATCGTCGATATTCATCAACAAAGGTAAACCATTGGTGCCCAATTCTAGGCACCTCACCTTGATGGGATCAAGAGAATCAAACCATCCCAACAGTCACAACTATTAGTGAAATAGGTCACGAGTAGAAGGCAAAGGAGCAAAAATACAAATAAAGCTTTAAATTTAGATATAAAACAAAAATCAAGGAATTATCTTAAAAGACCCTAGATTCCAATCTACTTACTAAACTAGTAAAAAGTAGGGGATTTTTGTCAATGTAAAATGCAAGTCCCAAAGGGAGGGGGTTAGAATCTCACTAACAAAGTAGAGATAGATCTGTAATTGTTCTTTCTTAATTAATGCTCTATAGTTGAAATGAAAGGAATGACAAGAAGAATACCTAAACAAACATTGTTCAATTCTTAGTCTTAGTCTCCAGTAAATTGATCAAATCTCCAGCATAAAGTCTTGTTTAATGCCAACACACAACAAAACTAGAACACACCTTCCTCTTTCCTTTACCAACATTTCACAAAGATAAGATAAACTTGAAAGCATTAACTCAAATTTGAAAGATAAGTCTTAGTCTTCCACTTTACCTCTCTCTCAATTTCACCTTGTCCGTAACCTTGTGTCCTCAACTTTTTTTCATTTCAATGTTGTGTTTCACTCTGAACTTTGCTTGTGTATTTTGATTTGCATGCTATCAAGATGATGTTTGAATATCATATATAAAATATGTGTTTTGGTTTTAGTGTTTTCACCATAACTTTAGATATGCACTTTATCTTAAGAAATTGACCAACATGTTTAATATGTGTGCAAAGCCTCTTTTGTTTGAATGAAAGTGTCTACACAATAGTATTACAAGATGTTTATTATGAAGTAACCCTCCTCTTATCAGTCCAGTTTATACAATTGATTAATATAATAAGTTTTGGACATTTTGATTTAACACTGATATATTTTGAAAAGTATTGATTTAACATTAAATATGTTTTGAAGATATGAGTTGGGTAGAAATGGTTTATTTTCATCATGTTTGATAGATATTTATTATTAAAAAAAAAAAAACTTTGAGCTTTAAGTGGTGGGTCCAATAATTTTATTATTCATAAAAAACTTTTAAGAGATTTGATTTTATTATTTATTTGTTTATGTTTTTTTGGCAAACACGAGATAGACCAATATTAACAAGGCTTAAAACTATTACAACATTATTTTCGTTAAAAGCTCGACATATTACTTGGTGGAAATTGTTATCACTCCAGGAAGTCTCCTAGGCTGTAAGTCGGAGATGCCTGGTAACTAACTCTTTTTGGGAAATATTTTCTTAATAATTGATGTGGTTTTTGGATCAAGATGAATATCTAGGGACTGGACTGTGTGTTCAAGACTGTCTAGAAATATAAAATCTCACAAGGCCTTCGAGTAATGTATTCAGACAAGGTTTGATTAAATGGTAGAGAAGATAGCTATTGAACCAGACTATACTCATATAAAATAAGCACAATGGGTTTAATAACTAAAGAAATAACTTATGATTCTCAACTTAATCAATCAATTAGTGAGATGACAGTCACATGTAGATTGAATAGGCATCAATAAAGAGCATTCACTCATAAGATATCAGAGAACAGAAAAGAAAAGTCTGACAACACAACTGAAGGAAGCCTGCAATTTTTCATAAAATAAGAATAGGTCTCTTGGTTACAGTAGCAGCATGTAGAACTCAATATCGAACCATTGGTTCATCTTCTATTCTAAGATTTATAGCATTTACAAAGTAGTTCTAAGATCCTGAAAACAAGGATCAAATATACTAAACATAGTAACTCAAAATTCTGTTGCAAAAGAAGTGGGATGCTTCCTCAAAATGAGGCCAATCCCAGATTTCTCTCTGTTGATTGTTGGTGTAGTGTAGAACAGCCTCCCAAGGCTAGGTGATGACTTTCAAATAGAGACTAAGTCGAATTTKCTSATGTGGCCAAGTGCCCTRCTTTTMTRTCTTAATTAAAGATGTCCATAGACCWTTGAAATAACTCTTTTCTCCACGATTTGTCAAAAMTARWTGYTGGGATAGACTTGATAATTCATCAGTCATTCATTCGAAAAGATCTTGAATCTTTTCATCTCAAAAATCCTTGATCTGTGTAAAAACTCGTTCAATTCTGGACACACGGGCTTTCGGTGGTTATCTGGGAAAATTCTTGGTGAGTTATCAACCGAAAGTACCTCCTTTCAGTGGTTAATGAGCACAGTGGAGGCTCGCCTAAACCACCAAAAGTTAATCTTTGAAGAGTTTCAAAATTGCAAAAATGTCTATCCTGAATCCTCTTTTAACACTCAAACTTTCTTAGATGACATTCTCGTTTCCATTTTTTCCCATGAAAATATTTTGGAAAAGCCAAAGGAATGCTTCCTCGGATTTAGCATACATGTTTTATTTTTATGTGTATTTTCTTATACATAAAAACAAAAATAAAAATTGTAACTTATAAAACAAAAATATTTTAATCTAGTAATATTAGTAATCTAAATATGTGTGAATACAATAAGATTAAAAATCTAAACACTAAGGAGGCCTCCGAGATGTTTTACTCAATGTTCCCCTTTATATATTTTAGTCAATATTTCATGCACTCCCACTATCGTATAAGAGGGTGGGGATGATGGTTTATATGTTTTACTCAATATAATAAGTTTTATGTTTTATAAGTATTGTTTTCAGTGGGTAATATAAATATGTGTGAGAATAATAAGATTAAAAATCTAAACACTAAGGAGGTATGTGAAATGTTTTATTCAATATTATCATCTTTATATGTTTTACTTTATATTCCTTGCATTTCACCCTTGTATATGAGGGTGGGGTGCAGGCGAATATTGAGTAAAATATATAAAGGGGGAATATTGAGTAAAAGTAATCTTGATTTTATGCCAAGGGAGGCAGGTGCGGGGGAGTCTCTTCGATCTCGAAGGAAAAAGAATTTTAAATTACCATTGGAATCTCAGGATGGAGACCAATAACAAAGTTGAGGCTTACGCCTTACTAAAAGGAATCCAACTCACACAAACCCAGCAAATTTAAGATCTGAACACCCTAGGCGACTCCAAAACTATAATAAGGTTGATGGTTCATGGGACAGATCCAAAAAAATTAAGCCTAAAACGTATAATCAACCGAATACGAGTCGACTCATAGCCCATTAAGATAATTTTCTATCACATTATGAGAGAACACAACCAGGAAGCAAATAAATTGGCGAATGAAGCCATTGGAAAAACACATGTAACCTTAGGCGTGGAAGGCGTTGAAACTTTAGCCCCCTTTGTTTTAATGAGCCACGTGACCATGAGTCAATCCAGGAAGGTCGGGGGAGGGGATAGTAGGTGCCCCAATGCTTATACAAACAGTTGGGATGGGCACATGGAAAGGGAAGGGGCTAGGGTCCCTCAAGATATCAGCCTAAGCAGTAGAGTCATGTGGATCGGGCAAGCGGATATGGGCGGGGGTGAGGTCCTTGGGGGCTATAGCGCATGCATAGCCAGGTGGAGGAGACATGTGGACAACAAAGCAGGAGGGGTGTTGAAGTTAAAACATGTGGAGCAGGCCAGCGCTATAACAAGAAGGTGGTGAGGGAGGACAAGTCCCATCGATCACTACGCAGTGACGGCTAACGGATTAAGTGTGGGTTTCATCATGGGCTGGGATGATCAGGAGCTATGTCCTTCAGTGTTCGTGGGAGCCCAGGATTTTAATGATTTGAAGCAGACGAACAAGGCATGTGACAACACTGCCACTCAGTTTAAGCATCAAGCTGACGCCAGACTCATCTCCAAGTCTAGGAACATGGAGGTCGATGGTACAGTGCACAGGGAAGAATTCGCAATGACTCAAGCTGGCATGAATTTGCCATTAATTGAAACATGGGAGATATTGGTTATGTACTCGTTCCTGCATGCGAAAAGATGTATTGCAGTTTGGGTAAGTTTTTGTGTTCACCCCCTTTCGATTGTTGTTCAAATTATTTCCCCCCATAGTTTGTTTTCTCCTTGCGCCACCCTATTTTTCTCGCCTTTCCTTCCTTCTAGCTTTTGCCTCACCCACTCCCAGAGGGCTCAGTCGGTCCCCTCTCACTGCTCTGAGTTCTCTCTCCTTTTGGGCTTGCTTCTCGCTCGGATCTTGATTCAGACAATGACCCTTGTCTCTTGGACCTTGTCACTTCTCCTCCCCTTTCTCATCTTCTCACCCTTCCCGTGGCCTTTGTTCCTGTCGGTGCCGCCCTCTCCTGTCCACAGTCCCCCCCTTCTGCTAGGGTTTTGTGGCTTCACCAGTAGCCTGACCAAAGCTCTCCCAACGCCCGCAGTAATGCAGAGTGGTAAAGGTTCCTTAGCGGATTCTGGGAAATTGTACGAGGATGAATGCATTAGATGTAGCAGTATGAGAATTCAGCTTGGAGCACTCAGCTCCACCGGGACTTTTGAGCTAGATACTTTGTCCCAACACATGCATATGATACAGAGACTCCAAGATGAGAGTTACGCACAGAGAATCCATATCGAGGAGCATCGCAACAACATGGAGGAAATGCAGCGGTGTCTGGATCAGCTGGAAGGAGTGAAGCACCACCCAAGCAAGCCGGAAAGTCAACAAGGAGCTTCCAAAAATGAAAATTCGACTTCAGTGAATCAAATCTCAGACCTTAATGAGCCTCATCCAGAAGCAATTCTGGAAATTCAGCAGGTCAAATTAGAGACAGGTAGTTGAGCTCTATTGTTATCATGTTTTGTTTCACATTATGTATTAATGGTATCTTCTAACATAGGTACTATGTGAACTACAATCATAGAAGTTTTGTTAGAAAAGGAGGATGCAACACAAATTGTTATTGTTTTAAACCCTCCAATTGTTATAGTCTCTACTTTAGATGTTTTTTCTCGAAGGTCTGCAATGGCCCCTCTTTTGTATTCCAGTGGATTCATCCACACTTTTAACATATATTTTCCCAGTTTCTTTAAAAAAAAAAAACTAATCTTGATTTTATGAGCCAAACGAAATGAATACAGATTTATATTGTTAACACAAAGTTACAATGAACAATAATAGAGATACAATAAAACGTTTCTACTACTCAATAAAGAAGCTGATCACAATGAGGCTCCAAAGGCATTTTTACATCAAACATGAATGCCAAAACCTTAGATATCTGAAACCTAACCCTAGTAGAAGAAGCACCAAAATTCATGTGGGCCCTGTTGGGGTAAGTTGGTACATCAACTTCTCGGGGTCGTAACTTTTGCATATGATCTATGTTTTAGGTGCACGATAGCCCGTTGGAAATGTATATCTGATATATACACATTATGGTGTCACACTCTCACTCTATTTATAGTGTGACTATGGTGGGCCCAAAAAACGTTGTTTAGGGACTCAAAACGGCCCCGGAAATTCAGGACCCAAAAAGCTAGAAAAAACTACCAAAATCAAAATTGAAACTCCCATGATGAAATTTCTATGTGATCCAGTTGGAATAGGTGAGTGGCCACCCATATCCACCTGGATCAATCATCCCCCCTTAGGAAGCAATGGTCTCCATTGTGTTGATTTCCCCCATCAGATGAGAAAATTTTTGTTGAATTTGGCCAAGGGTGAACCACTTGCCTTGGTGCAGGAGTTGCCCTGCTTTGACAACCCGATAAAGTTGGATCTTTTGTTGGTGAGTGCCCTTGACCTGTGTGTCCACGATATGATCAGTGGATGCTTGTTCCATGCAGTCAGGGTTGAACTCTATTGGTGTCAATTGTTTTTCTACCTCTAAGGTGTCCAATGATGGTGGAAAGTGTGGCCGAAGTGCGTCCACATTAAACATTGGGTGCAAGCCAAGGAAGTGGGGAATGTTGAGCTCAAAAGCATTGTCACCCACATCCTAAGTGATGGTATAAGTTCCATAACGGAGTGGACGAAACTTTCGAGGGGGTCTTATAATGTAGAATTTTAACCTTATACAATTATTTACTGTAAACAAATTTTCAGTAAAAGAACAGAAAAGATACAATGGAAAATACACACATTACACAGATATTTTTCCACTGGAAACCCAAACAGGGAAAACCAGCATATTCAGTATTCATTCATAGTCATACATTGTTTACAATACAATATACATATAGGAGCCAGTGGAAACCAAAACCCTAACCCAATGACCTGGATTAGTCAACAACCCTAACTCCTTAACCAGAAATAGAAAACCATCGACAAAAAACCATGTGCCAAAAAAACCGCCCAACAATGGACACAAAAATCGAGGCAACACAAAAAACGAGGAAAATGCAACACGTTTCTCGAGGAAAACATTTCTTGAGGGTTGTTTCCCCCGAACCCCCGCACAAGGGGGCTATCGCTACCCCTCAAACCCCCACATGCGCCTGACACAACGTAGCAGACACTAGACCTACTTGTGCAAAAAATATAACACATACCCAACATTCTCCCACTTGTTGTTTTCTATGCATACAGGGGGTTACAGGGTTACATAATCAACAATCCAGAGCAGCAATGCCCATAGATCCTCTACACTAAGAGAAATTCTCAATGCTCATAGATTTTTTTAATGAATCTGCAACATTCTTCAAAATGTCCACATTCTTCAAAATGTCCACATTCATCAGCAACACTTTCTTTTCTTCAACCATGTCTCTCACAAAGTGATATTGAATATCAATAGGCTTTGTCTTTGAATGATAAGCCTGGTTCTTCGCCAGAAAAATTTCACTCTAACTGTCACAATCTATCCTTACAACTTGTTGTACCAACCCAATACCTGAACACAATCTTCGTAACCATATGTATCCCTTACTTGCATGAGTGGTTGTCATGTATTCCATTTATGTAGTTGAAAGTGCCACTACAGCTTGTCTTTTTCTCATCCAATTAATCTCCCCTCCAAACAACTTAAACACATACCCGCTTGCAGATCTCCTATGATCCATATCTCCAGCACAATAAGCATCCACAAAGCCATGTATGTCTAACATTTTTTCCAATCCTGGTCTTCCTTGGTAGCAAAATCCATAGCTAGCAGTGCCACACAAATAACTGAAAACCCTTTTTACTATTGTCCAATGTTCCTTCCCTGGTTTTGACATATACCTGCTCAAAACTCCCACTGCATGTGCAATGTTCGGTCTAGTATAGACCATTTCATACATCAAATTTCCAACTGTGCTCGCATATGGAACATGAGATATGTCCTCCTCATATTCATGTATCTTGGAACATTGATCCACAAATAACTTTACACCAACGAGAATAGGGACCTTGACCGGTTTACATTCCTGCATATTAAACCTCTGCAATATTGTCTCGACATATTTTATCTAATTTAACCAGAGTTTCCTCTTTTTTCGATCTCTTTTAATTTCCATGCCCAAAATGAAATTTGCAGCACCGAGATCCTTCATGTCAAATTTAGAGGACAACTAAGTTTTCACATCTTGGGTAATCTCCTTGTTGTTTCTTATCAGCAACATGTCATTCACATACAAGACCAAATAAATCAAATGATCACCAATTAATTTAAATTACACACAATGATCCTCTTTGCTTCTTGTGAAGCCAAGTCCCAATACATAAGTATCAATTTTTTGATACCACATCCTTGGTGATTACTTTAAATCATACAGAGAATTTTTCAACTTGCCTCCCAGTTCCTTCTTTCCCTTTACAGCAAATCCTTCTGTCTACTTCATATATATTTCTTCTTCTAGATCCCCATGTAGGAATGTTTTCTTCACATCCATCTGTTCTACATCAAAATCAAAAGCAGCAGCAATAGATAGTATAAATCTTATAGAAGTTAAATTGGCAATAGGAGAAAAAATCTCACCAAAATCAATTCCCTCAACCTGGGAATAACCCTTTCCTACTAACCGAACTTTGTATTTCTGCACTTTGTCTTCTACATTCAACTTCTTTTTAAATACCCATTTTCTCCCAATGGGATTTCTTCTAGTCGAAAACTCCACTAGATCCCAAGCCTCATTCTTATCCAAGGCTGCCATTTCTTCATCCATGGACTTTTTCCAGAGTTTTCCATCCTCTGAATCCACTGCCTCCCTGACATTTCTAGGATCATCATCAGTAATAGACAAAGAAAAATTTGAACGGAAATCAAATGGAGTATACCTTTCCGATAGCCTTCTTTCTCGAATTGATCTCTTGAATACTGCAGTATGAGGATCTTCTTCTTCTGATTCTTGTTCTTTTGTAGTATTTTGTTCATCATCCTTTAAATCAAACTCTATTTTCTCTGGTTCTTACTTACTTGGTAGGACTTCCTGTTTAACAACATCCTTCATTTCTCTAAATACTAAATCTCATCTATATACAACCTTCTTAGTTTCTGGGTTCCAAATCTTATAACCTTTGATATCATATTTATACCCAATAAAGATACACTTTTCGGCCTTCTTATCTAGCTTACTCATGTTTTCCTTTGGAACATGAACATAGGCCTCACAGCCAAATACTTAAGATCTATGAGAGAAGGTTTCTTACCAGTCCAAACCTCTTGTGGAGTCTTGTCATCCAGTGCTGATGAGGGTGATTTTTTGACCAGGTAACATGAAGTACCCATTGCCTCTACCCAGAATTCTTGCCCTAAACCGGCACCACTTAGCATGCACCTTACTTTTTCCATCAGCATCATATTCATCCTTTCTGCAACTCCATTCCACTGAGGTGTATATGGAGTAGTCTTCTGCCTTGCTATACCGCACTTCTTACAAAATTCTTCAAATCCATTCTCGCATAACTCTCTGCAATTATCTATCCTCAGCACCTTAATTATTTTCTCTGTTTGATTCTCAACAAGAGCCTTAAACTCTTTAAACATGTCAAAGACTTCAGTTTTCTTCCTAAGGAAATATATCCAATTATTCCTTGAGAAGTCATCTATAAATGAGACATAGTACACAGATTTTCCCAATGATGGAACCGACACAGGTCCAAACACATCTCTGTGAACTAGCTGTAAAATTCCTTCTACCCTCGCTGCACCAAAGGGGAATCTTACCCGATTCTACTTCCCATATACACAATGTTCACAGAAATCAAAATCTAGAGAGATATTTAGTAGTCGAAGACCCTCCTCTCTGATATGCCTCAGTCTTTGATGCCACAGCATAACCTTTTCTCCAGATAGTGTAGGATTTCATCCTTCTTCAACTACAATATCAGGAACAATGGAAGTATTACACCCATCACTAATAGTGTTTCCTTGCAGCTTATACAGAGTTCCAAACCGAAATCCCTTCAGCAACACCATTTCTCCTCGAACCATCCTGCAAATTTCCTTTTCAAATATTGTTTTTACCCCTGCATCGTCCATTTTTCTTACAGAAATCAAATTTTTGGCCAATCCTAGGATGTGCAAAACAACAAGTAGTTTTCTAATCCTTCCATCTATGAGCCTCAACTTGACTTTTCCTCATCCTATGATTCTGGTTGTCGAGTCATCACCGAGGAAAAAATTACATCCACCATACCTTTCATATTCACAGAACCACTCCCTATGGGGAGACATATGAAAGGATGCACTTGATTCCACCAACCATGCCTCATGATTTGCATGTGTGCTTGAAGAAGCCATGTACACATACCCTCCTTCTTCCTTGGATGTCGTTTCTTCTGTAGAAGGATCTTATTCAGATCCCTTCTTTTTCTCAACTTTGAATTTACATTGCTTCTTATAGTACCCTTATTTTCCACATCTCCAGCATACCTTTACAATCTTTCTAGGAGATTTAGATCTACCCTTAGACTTAGATCTCCCACTTGAGGACTTATATCTATTTCTTTCCTAGGAGCGTCCTCTTGCAAATAATGCATATGTGTTCTATCCTTCCATGTTCTTCTGTATCATCTCCTCCGAAAACAAGGATAAGACCACTTCATCAAACTTCAAGGTAGTTGTGTTACTACCTATGGCCACAACCAGACTATCCCACAAGTCTAGTAAAGAGCACAATAAACTGATACACATATCTTCATCTAAAATTTTAATCTCAACATGTACTAACTGACTTACCATGGTATTGAAGGTGTTCAAATTCTCTGCCACTGATTCTCCATCTCTTATCCTCAAGTTATAAAGCTTCTTTCTTAGGAGTAGTTTATTTACTAGGGACTTAGACTGATACAACTTCCCCAAATTATCCCATAAATCCTTGGTTGCAGCTTCCTCTGACACATTCAGTAATACTGAATCTAAGAGACACAATCGAGTTGTGCTCTTCGCGTTCGGATCCAACTTTTTCTAGACATCTATTGAAGTTCATGTAGGTGTAGTACCTAGATCCACCGCGATCCAATGATCTATGTCCACCAAAAAATCTTCCATCTTGAGATTCCAGAGTTCAAAACTTTGCCCATTAAACTTCTCGATCTCCATTTTTGAACTCTCGTCATTTCTCTTCACTTGAAGAATCAAGACCACAGATCTCCCATTGTAACAAGGCTTATCACAGTCCCTAGCCAAACCCTTGACCACAAAGGCATCCCCCTAAATCTAACAAAGTTATGATACCAAAATGTAGATTTTCACCTTGTACAATTATTTACTACAAACATATTTTCAGTAAAACAACAGAAAAGATACAATGGAAAATACACACATTACACAGATATTTTCCCCTGGAAACCCAAACCGAGAAAACCAGCATATTCAGTATTCATTCATAGTCAAACATTGTTTACAATACAATATACATATAGGAGCCAGCGGCATCCAAAACCCTAAACCAATGACCTGGATTAGTCAACAACCCTAATTCCTTAACTAGAAATAGAAAACCATCAGTAAAAAACCATGTGCCGAAAAACCGCCCAACAATGGACATGAAAATCGAGGCGACACAAAAAAATGAGGCAAAAAATGCAACACATTTCTTGAGGAAAAAAAAAATTCTCAAGGGCATTGTCTCCGAACCCCCTTCGTTTACACCCCCCTCATGCACCCGATGCAATGTAGCAGACACTAGACTTAGTCATGCAAAGAATATAACACATAACCAACATGTAAGGCGTTTTATCTGCAAGTGCAACCAAACTTTATCTCCCACCTAAAACTTGTCTAGCACCCGGTGTTGATCATGGTGCTACTTGTACTTGGCATTAGACTTTTGTAAAATATCCTGAACATGTTGGCACATGTGTTGGATCCTCTCAATGAACCCGGTAGCTTTATCAGCTTCAGTTTGAGCATGGGATGAATCTGCCTGGGTGGCCGCAAGGGTAGTGCAACATCCATCGGACCCAATGGTTGAAATCCCAACCCCACCTAAAAAGGGGCTATGGTCGGTTGAGTTATGTAGGGCTTTGTTGTAGATGTGTTGAACATAGGGAAGACTCCCATCCCATGTACGGTGATGCTTAGAATTGTACATGCGCAGGATATGCACGATCATTCGGTTGATAACCTCAGTTTGAACATCTGTCAGGGGGTGGAAGGTTGTGGATTTGCTTGGTGTCTAATAGTGAACAAAGGCTCAACCAGAATGTGTTGAGGAACTGATTGTCCCGATCCGAAATGATGATTTGTGGTATCCCAAAATGTACCCACGCACATTCGAAGAAGAGCTTGGCAATGGCCTCTATTGTGATGCTCTTCTTGCAAGCAACCAAAATTTCCATATTATAAAAATGATCAACCACAACAAAAACACAATCATTTCCCCGCTTGGTTGACGGAAGGCCCGACATTTAGTCCATTGAGATGGATTCTCAGGACATTTCATGGGTAGGTAGAGGAGTGTACATAGCTTGTTTCTTAAAGGTCGGTTTGGCAATGGTGCAAGTAGTGCAGGACCTAATATACTTGTTGACATCAAGTCGAAGTTTTGGCCAATAGAAATGTTGTTGCAACACTGCAACTGTCTTTTCAACGTTGAAGTGTCCTGCCTCCCGAGTCTAGTGGGATTCCCAAATCATCTTTGCTCGCTTGATGGAACGCGGATATGGCCCAGATGGCACAATTGTTCATCCTGAAGATGGAAATCAATGACATTTTTGTTTGTGCCCAACATCTGGTAGGTGGCGGTGAAGTCAGGATCTCTCTCATAGAGTTGGGGCCATCCATAGGTTTCGTGGTCGCAGGAGTTTAACACTGTGGTGAGTGATGCAACTGGAGGGAGGATAAGGAAATCAGCGATGTAGTTGGTGCTTCCTGTCTTATACTTGATGCTAAGATGGAACTACTACAAGTATGTGGACCACTTCTGACAGCGGTCATTCTGCAATTTGGCTTGTGTTTGCATGAATTGCAGCGGCTTATGATCAATATGGATGTTTGTCTCCTTCCTAAGAATGCAATGCCTCCACTGGAAGCAGGCTTGCACAATGGAGTACATTTCTTTGTCGTAAGTAGGGCACTTATTGACGGCATCCGATATTGTATCACTATGATAGGCCACGGGGTGTCCGTTCTGAGTGAGAATTGCACCCACAACATAGTCGGAAGCATCTGTCTCGATCTCAAAGGGTTGTTGCAGGTCAAGTAATGAGAGCATTGGGGCTGAGCACAAGCATTGTTTCAAATCATTGAATGCTTGTTGAGTAAAATCATTTCTCTCAGTCGCTTATATCAACAAATTACACCATCAAAATATTCCAACAGTTAGCCCAAAAGATGCACCCTAGTTAGTAGAGTAAATGAGCAAAATTTAGGAGCTAGTCTACGATTAGTTTAGGAGTTATGGTTAGTAGTTTATCTAGGTTATATCACACCTAATAGATGTAGGTTAGGTTATGTAACAGAAATTAAAGTAGTCATAGAGAGGGGATTCCCTAGTAGGGGAAGACTCCTCACAATGAGGCAAACCAACTTCAAGCAAGAGATCTTTAAAAAAGACGAAAATTCATGTTTCCCGTGGCAATGATTTTATATCTCCAATGCAAAAAAACATATTACTAATGTATTTACTATTGCATTAATTGATTCAAATAAATAACTAGATAGAGAAGCTACCTCCTTGGGGATGTAAACCCTCTTACTCCCCAAGGCAAGTTTCTCTAGCTAGGGTTTAAGTTAAGAGGGTGTATGCCCTTATACTTCTCTTAGAAAACCCTTGTTTAACCAATAATATGAAGCATAAAATGATGAAGACTATGGTGGGGGTGTATTCACTTATAATTCCCACCTATCTCCTAGCACAATAACCTTGACTTGAAACAAATGATAAAATGAAAGTAAAAACCATACCAATTTCAAGGGAAAATGCTAAGATAACCCACCATAATAGCGATAGAGAAGCCTTCCAAGGCTGGCGCATCACTTCCATAAACCATAACATCAAGAGATAACCATAAACAAGAGCCAAGAGAGACAAATTTCCCAAAGGTAGCGAAAATTTCAGACCAATACTTCTCACAAGAGGGAGAGTTATGTTCAAATGAGATCTTATGATCTCTTATTTATACAAAATGTCACTAAGGTGACTTTTCCATAAATTAAGGGGTAAACTACAAGACTAGGGGGTCAAAAA
This sequence comes from Picea engelmannii, assembly GCA_009831015.1. Lineage (NCBI taxonomy): Eukaryota > Viridiplantae > Streptophyta > Pinopsida > Pinales > Pinaceae > Picea > Picea engelmannii. Next base: position 139,667 of record ML776896.1, on the reverse strand, counting down.
CCCTAATATTACCCCCCTTAACAAATTAATATTAAACAATTCATTAATCTTTCACTTTTTCACAAATAAAACCTTAATTTTACTAGGACGTCACCCCTTTAGGGGACGTTTTGCCACTTAGAAGAATTCATTGGTGTTGTAAAAGCATGGGTAGGCCTCCAAAGGCCACATGTCAAGCATATAGACAATATCATCATGGTGAAGACCCCCTTCTCCTCAAAATGTCCATGTTTCAATGAGTGGCACCTCACTGCCAAGCCCTAACCCCCCTAGTTGATGTCATGCCTCTAGGAGTGACGTTTTGCCTCTCTTAGGAAAAAAATTTGGCATGTGGGGGATAGGCTATGTCATCCTAGTCAATCTCAAGGCCTTCCAAGTTTGATATTTCTCATCTGGCATTCAGACCCTTAGCATCCAACCCATGGGTTTGTAGCCCCATGGAAGCCCAAGTTAGGCTTGTTCTCCCAAAACTATCCACCAACTAGGTCCTGCAAAGATAAATGAGCATGCCCTTCAAGGACCTCAAGTCATAACATCATGATAAGTTAATTCAATCAATAAATGAGCCACCTAATCATGTGCATCAAAGATCACTATATCAAAGAATTAATTGCCCAAAGACTCTATGTGACTTGTCTAGCTTGAATATGGGATGGTTGACGAGGTGTCCTATTGGGTAGATCTTTCCCTAGGTCAAGGAGAGTTTCCAAGGTATCCCTCTCTAACCCATGTAAAGTGGATAAAGTGGTTGGGGTCAAGACTCAATGGGCATAGGGATCATGACATACAAGGGGTCGTAGTGTCTAATTCATGGCTGCCTTTGTAGAGGGTGTGTGGTACCTTTGTCCGCAATGCACTTTTTCCAAGCCCATTATTTGCTATTCTTTTATTATTTCATAATTTTAAGGAGAGGTTGAAGGTCACTGCCCTGGCATGGTGACTACATAATGGCAATGTCGCCCACAAACACCTACTGGAAATTAGAAGGTTGGTTCATGATGAGACCCCCTTTTTCTCAGCCATGCAACTGAGAGCCATTACCCTAGTTTGGTGATTAGTTGATGGCAATGTCATACCACTATATATTCATGGATGTGATACGTCAGCTCGTGATGAGACCTTCTATCCTTCAACTAACCTTTTAAGCATTCTTTATTATATTATGGGTCTCCTTTACTCAAAGATAAGCATTTCACTACTTTCTTGGGTGATCCCTGGGCAAATCATTTGGAAGGTTTATACAAGGATTTTATCTTTTACCCAATGTCAATCCCTCGGGGCCTTCAACCCCTTCTTCACATAGAATGAGAGACAACCCCTTCTTGGGTTAATACACCCTAACATCCAAAGATATAAAGAAATGCAGGGGAAAATGATGGAAAGTGATAAGTATGGTCGGGAATGGTATGATGGATCTTTAAGGGAGTTCCTAGTAGCAAACCCATCCCCAAGGAAGACCATTCACTGGGGCACAATGTCAACCACCAAGGTGAAGGAGGGAAAAATGCATAATGTCCAAGCATATATCATGAAATCTAGAGCAATCTAAGATACAACATACTCAATTGGCTTAAATATTGAAATGATGCTCACCATAATACTAACTTGTACCTCATGGAGCAAGGCCCACTGCCTTCCGGAAGCCAGTTGATGTGGTGGATGCCCTCTAGAAATCTGTGAGCAACTGTGGTGGTGAGAGGGGTTTCCATTTGTGAGCATCTGTGGTGGTGAAAGGGTATTGTTGGTCATGTAGTCTCTCGACACTCCATATCTGCAACCTGAGGGCCTCGAGACATAATCTCCTTAGTTATCCACAAAATGGGGATAACAGGTCCCTTTCATGTCGCACTGTGGTCCATCTTGTATACAGGTCGTCATGACTTCCAACAGGGTAGTATTGTTCCTTAATAGCATCCCTGAAGGAATCCCATGTGAGTGTGACTACAAATAATGAGGGTTCATTTGTTTCCTTTTGCTCACAGAAAGTATCCCACCAATGTTTGACATGGAGGACGACTTTGAGGAGTGCAAATGTAATATTTTTTTCTATTGGAAAAGTTATGGGCAGAAAAATACCCTTCTAGCAGATTCAACCATTTTTCTATAGCATATGCGTCGATTTGACCTTCAAATATAGGAATATCAAAGTTGATATGTACCTTGAAGGGGGCGGCGCCTCCGCTCAAGGAAGATGCATCGCTTGTTGGTAGCCATCGAAGTATTTGCGCAAAAATATCCATCATCTCGTTCCTCTATTGCACGAGGGATTCCTTGAGCAACAGTTTGAAAGGATCTCTTGTCCCATCGTCTTTCTTTTCTCCCACCATGGAAGGTCACTTGGTCGTTCGAGAGCTCTTGTCCTCAAGAGAATCAAGCTCGAGACTCAACTCTTTGTACATTGACCTCGTCGGGTACATGCACTAAGAACGACAAGGAGCAGACCGCTTTGATACCACTGATATGGATTTTATGAGAAAAATGAAATGAATACATATTTATATTGTTAACACATATATACAGTGAACAATAACAGAGATATAGTAAAACTTGGCTTCTATTCAATTAAGAAAATATGTTGAAACTGTAAAATGCAGATTGAAATAAGCTTGCTAGAATGGTGGTGGCTTATCTCTGAGAAGAGATGTGACGACTGCACTCATTCACAAGAAGATGATTACAATGAGGCTCCAAAGGCATTTTTACATCAAACATGAATTCCAAAACCCTAGACATCCAAAAACCTAACCCTAGGAGATGAAGCACCAAAAGTCATGTGGGCCTCGTTGGGGTAAGTTGGTACATTAACTTCTCGGGGTCGTAACTTTTGCGTCCGATATCCGTTTTAGGTGCACGATAGCTTGTTGGAAAGGTATATCTGAAGAATACACATTATCCCATCACACTCTAAATTTGAATTTTATGAGACTCTGGCGGGCCCAAAAAAAATTGTTTAGGGCCTCAAAATGGGCCCGGAAGTTCCAGACCCGAACAGCTAGAAAAAAACTGCCAAAATGAAAACTGGAACTACCAAGATGAAATCTATATGTGAGCAAGGTGGAATAGGTGGGTGGCCACCGATATCCACCTGGATCAAAAACATATATATGGGGAACATTGGGTATAACATATAAAGGGGGGAATACATAGTAAAACATAAAATATAGGTTTTACTCAATATTCCTCGTATATATGTTTTACTCAATATTTCCCCCCACCACCACCCTCATATATAAGGGTGGAGGTGATACCCATGAGGGTGGAAATTCTCCACTAACTTTCCTAACAAATAAACATCCACAAATTACTAATTATCAGAGCTATAAAATCTAAGTATGATTCCCACTTAGCCACTTCTCTAACCTTCGAGTGTATTTTGATTTTTCTTGTTCAAAACATACAAATTTGAGCATAACAAAAGGTATCCTAAATAAATATAAATATAAAATAATCAAATAAAGAAAAATCTCAAGTTATTTTTTAAAAAGTGAATTTTCACCAATTAAATATTTTTTACATAAATACGAGTAAATTGATAATATTCAATATTTTAATAGTAAATTATATTGTTTATTGAATATTCTCCTACATCTCTATATAAATGAGGTTCTGCAGTTTTGGGATTGTGGTTTTGCGTGGTCTCGATGTTTAGCCTAAGGTCAAGGTTGGCAATGTGTTAAGATGGAGGAGTTGAACCAACTAGTGTCCCTTTTCTATCTATCTAAACTTGCTTTCCATTGATCCGGACGGAAGTATTTATGGAGCCTGAAGCTTTAGACTTCAGGGAAGACCTATTCTCATCGAACAGGGTCTTTGTCTCTGATTTTGAATTCATTGCAAGTTAGAGGGGCAGGTGGGATCGTCCTTCGATGAAATTTGAACCCTTGATTGTGCCACATGGGGTGGAGGATGGTTGGGGTCGTCTAGATGGACCTTTAATCTATCACATCGCAGAGGGTTATGTGATCAAGGTAAATAACCCTACATATATCACACACAAGCTGATTAATTCTATCTCCTCTATCATAGCCATCAAAGAGACCAACATTCAGAAAGGAACTAACTCTACTCTTAATGAGACATCCCTTGTTTTTTGGCATGAAAATTCAACTAAGGCTCCGGCCTCCTCGCCCATCCATGCCCTAGTTACTAGTGAAGGTTATGGTGGAAAGAAGGAGTTGCAAAGGGAAGAGGAGAATAGGAATTCCAGGGACTGTATTCGAACCAAAGCTAAAATCGTTTCCATGGTAGTAGGAAGGGATGTTTAGCTAGATGATTGAACTGGAATAATGAGAAAAACTCTAGTAGGCCGCTTTTGCGGGAATTCAATTACAACAAATTCTCTGAAATCTTGGTTGGATTTAAATTGATCTCTAGTGTTGGTTTACTCACTAGGTTTTCATGTGTTGGTGTGCATATGGATTTGCTTTAAATTCTCCACAAAAGAAGATGCAGATGCAATTCTTGAGAGAGAATGGGGATGGGGCCCTTTTGGGCTAGTTCTCCAAAACTGGATGGTTGATTTCGATCTTTCTCTGGCCCAAGTGGTCATTCAAAAGGTTTGGGATATCCTCTCCAATATCCCCTTGGTATTTTGGAATGACTCGTCAATGAAATCCATTGGCAATAAACATGCAAAGTTTTGTGGCTTGGAGCAAGGGTGGGAAATTAAGGAGGACAAACGTTGAGCATGGGTTCAAGTGTAGGTTGACCTCTAGGATGTTCTAATCAATGAGCTCGACTTAATTCTCAAGGAAAAAATATGGAGTCAGAGAATGGACTACAGGAGGTTTTCATTTTGGTGTTATCAATGCCATGAAATCGAACACCTACAGTCTCGGTGCAACAAGGTTTTCCCCGGGAGAGTGGGGAAAAAACATTTGGGTTTGAAAGTCCAAGTTTTTTGAGGGGAATGGGATGCAAAGTTAGACAGTCGTTGAATTGGAAGTAAATTCGGTCCCATCAATGTTGGTCGCTCCTCTAGAAGATGTACCAAAGGAAGCTTAGGATTCTCGAGTTGTGCCTTCCAGTAAGATTTCTCTCAATCCTTTGGACCCTGAATTTCCTCCTTTTTTTTATTCGTAGTCGATGGAAGGAAAGGATGGGTCTCATCCTCTCCCTAAGTTCACCTCATCGATAACATCCCCTGGTGGGATTTTTCCCCTCCTTCTACCTTGTCGCCTCAAGCTCAAAGTTCCTTGTCAGGTGCTTGTCCGAAAATTACTGTTGTAGCGGATATGCTAGAGAAAAGTCCCCTCTCTTTGTCCGAAGATGGTGTATTATCTTCCCTAAAAGGTTATTCCCTTAAGTATCGGGTAAGGCTCAAAGAAGAGTTATTGACACAAGGTGGCATATCCCTCGACTTAGTTCACCCCAACCCTATAGGAAGGAAATCACATTTATCGAAGGCGCAATAGAAGGTCATGCAAGGCATCAAAAAAGGAAAACAATCCCCAATTGTAAGGGATCTTGGAGCAAGGAAATCCTTCAAAAGGGTTTCCCCATGATTTTTCTCTCATTAACGTGAGAGGAGTAGGGGGTACCCAAAAATTTGTATCCCAAAAAAGCTTCATCCAGAGCCACTATATGGATATTATATTAATTCGGGAGACAATAGTGGAAGGATCTTGTCCAAGAACCGTGTTTGAATCTTGGCTAAAAACCTAGTCATTTTTCTCTTCAGATGTAGATGGGCAGTCGGGGGGAATTTCTTACTGGCTAGAGCCTAGATTTTAAGGCACACTCAGATAGCGCAAAACTCTCTCATTTTGGTCTATCTAGAAGCTTTAAGTCTAGGAATCGGGATAACAGTGCTTAATATCTATGGGTTGTATGTCGATCGAGTCCCAATTTGGGAAAGTATTCCAGAGTCTAAGGCTTTGGAAGACCCTCTCACTATTGTTGGAGGAGATCTAAATCTCACTTTTTCCTTGAGGGAGGTTTTGGGGGCAAATGCAAGACCGGACTCCCAAAGTGGATTTTTTACATCGTTTTTTGAGAAAGATGAATTAGTGGGCGTAGCACTGATGAAGTTGGTTCCAACCTAGGGAAATTTTTATGTTGATGATGCAGTGATTTCTAAAAGGTTGGATCGCTTCCTGGTATCAGAAGATTTAATAGATGGTTCCTTTATCATTGAATCATGGGTCTCTTCGATGGCGGACGCTGCGTTTCTAGGGTTCTAAGTTTGCGTCTCGACTGAGAGGCCATGGCGGCGCCAGGGGGTGGGGGCTCGGCCCCTCCTCCGCCGAATCGGTGCAAAGAAGCCTTTGAAAGGCTAGTTACGAGCTGCGGGAAG
>ML776896.1:97059-127454 GCA_009831015.1 Picea engelmannii | reverse complement strand
ATACCGGCATGTAATAGATTAGGATTTAGTTACTGCAAGTCCAGATCGATAGTATTAGATCTGTTGAATATGTAAGGGTTGCAGCCCTCTCTGCTATTTTCAATAAAACGCCCCATATCCGATTTTGTTAAAAAAAAAAAAAAATCATGGGTCTCTTCTGGTGGCCTTTCTGACCACCTCCCTACTCTATTTCATATGGTCACTAGGGGGGGAAATCCCCCCTCCCCCTTTAAACTCAATCATGTATGGATCCTTGAGGAATACTACAAGAAATTGATCAAGGAGTCGTGGGTTCACCTTTCACCCAGATCCCCTTATTCCTATATGAGGCAGGTGGCAGACAACATCACTCATATAAAAGAGGTTTTAAAGCAATGGTTCAAATAATTTAAGGAGAAGATTCAAAGTTCACTGAAAGAGGTAGAGGATGAGACTGAAACTTTGCACTATGTCTTAGCCTTGGGCTCTCTCTCAACTTCTAAGCTATTAAAACTTTGTTCTTTGGAAGGGCTCAGGAACTCCATTATGGCGAAGGAAGAAATCGCATCACACCTAAAGAGTCGTGTCATATGGATAAAAGAGGGGGACAGCAATTCAAATTTCTTGCACTAGTTCACTAATCAGTGGAAAAATTGATCTCTATATGGGAGATTAAAACATTGAATGGAGATCGGGTCCATACATTCAAATACATGGTGGAGGAAGGTGTTCATCACTTTCAAAATATGTTCATAGAAAAGAGTGGGTGTCTGATCCAGGAAATCCTTGACGTTTTATTCAAAAACCCAATTATGTTTACAGAGGATATGAACCAATCATTAGAGGAGATGGTCTCTGAACCCGAAGTTTTAGCAGTGCTATCTTCCATGCAAAAAGGTAAGAGTCCCAGACCTGACGGCCTCACCGTAGAATTCTTCATTGGGTTCTATGATTCGATTAAAGAATGTTTGTTATTGGTGATGAGAGAGTCTCAAAGAAGTAGGAATATGTTGGGTACATTGAACTCCACATTCATCACCCTCATCCCTAAAAAACAAGATGGTGTATTGTTCAATGACTATTGATCCATATCGTGGTTCAACAACATCTATAAACTAGTGGAAAAAATAATTGTGCAAATACTAAAACCTATACTGAGCAAAGACATAATCGAAGAACAATTTGGCTTCTTGCAAAAAGGGAAAATACATTGTGCAATTCCAATAGCGCAAGAAGCAAACCATTCAATCAAGTTGTCTAAGCAGCCTTTAGCAGTCCTAAAGTTGGATAAAGCCTATGATCATGTTAATTGGACTTTATTGTGGTTAATACTGGTGAAAATGGGAATGCATTTACCTATTGTTAATTGGATTATGGATGTGTTTAATCTGCTTCCTTCACAAAACAGATCTCCATCAAATATAATTAACACAATCATGGTTAATACTGGTCAAAATGGGAGTGCATTTACCTATTGTTAATTGTATTATGGATGTGTTGAATATGCTTCTTTCATAGTATTGATAAATAGATCTCATTCAAGGATCTTCTGGTTTTCTATGGGTCTCAGGAAAGGGTGCCCTAAGTCACCCTTCCTTTTTCTCATTGTCGCAGACGCTCTTATCAGGATAATCCACAAAGCTAGAGAAAAGGGTGAGCTTAGCAGTGTTAATATTTCTGACCATGTGTCCATCACCCACCTGCTCTTTGTGGATGATGTTTTGTTTTTCTCTCAGGGTTCTTTGCGATACTTCTCTTTGTTAAAAGGAGTGCTAGACTTATATTGTAAAGATTAGGGCATGGAAATTAACTAGGAGAAATATTGTCTTGTGTCCAAACTAACTTATCCAATTCTTCTCTTCGTCGATTAGTTAGTATTTTCCCTTTCCTGCAAAATGAGATGGACTAAGGGTTAAATACCTAGGTTTCTTTCTAAAATCAAACAAGTATAGGCACACTGATTGGTTATGGAAATAAGTAGAAGTGCGCATAACATTGTGGGTAAATGGGCTTCTCTCGCAAGGGGGTCGTCTAACTTTGATCAAGTCAGTCTTAGAAAGCATACCTCTATTCTGAACATCAATTGTGGCGGTTCCAAAATGAATCCTTAGAACAATCAAGAAGATATTCTTTCATTTTTTATGGTCAAGATGGCATTCCCCTTGTAGAGTGGAGTCGAGTGGAATTTCCAAAGAATCTTGGAGGGTCGGGGTTAAAAAATATCTATTTATTCACCCTCTCTTTGGTAGCTCAAAGCCTGTGGAGGGTCACTCACAATTTTTCTCTATGGGGAAAAGTTATGAAATCAAAATACCTTCAGAATAAGCCTATAGAGGACTGGTATCGTCAACCTAGAAAGTCCTCAAACGGGTCTAATGTGTGGAAAGATCTAGTATCCACTTTTCCACTGGTGGGATCGTTGATCGTTTGGAAGATAGGAAATGGAAGGAAAGTAAAGTAGGACAGGATCCTTGGATGGGCGCGGATGAGGATTTACAACTCTTTGAACTATTTGATCACTCTATGAGGCTGGCATTTTCTCTCGAGGATGCAAAATCCCAATCCCCTTGGGATAGAGGACGACAAGGATGGAAGTCGATAGAGGATTTAGGTCTAGAGGGATCCTTAGTGGTTAGTGGATGAATGACATTCCTTTATTGGAAAGTTGGTCTCAAATCTTATCACATTAAAGGAGGAAGAGGAAGACATCCTCTGTTGTCCATAAACTCGACTACAAGGGAATACACTACCAAGTTGGGATATGAAGCCATAGCATAAGCTAGATTCTTTGGCGATAAGAAATAGTGGTGGAAAATCCTCTGGAAGATCCACACACCCCTAAAAATTAAAATAAATATGTGGCTTGCACTCACCAATAATATTTTAGCATGGGAAAAGGGTATGAAACAGGGTTGGATCGGACCTAGTCGATTCCCTTTTTGCAAAAATAATGAAGAAACAAGGTCTCCTTTGTTTATTCTTTGTCCTTACACATTGCAAGTTTTCAATACTGTCTCGATTGAATTCAAGCCAAAGGAAACCTGGGGGTGCCAAGAGTTGGATGCTTTCATGTGGATTTGGTTAGAGGACAGGTCGATAAGACAAGTGGAAGGACTGCCTTGTATTCTAGTCAACATTATATGGTGGGCACGCAACAATATCATTTTCAAAGACATGATCATTCTTCTCGAGGTCGTGGCTAATCAAATAATAACTATTTCAAAGGAATTTAGCATAACCATGAAATGAAAAAAGCCTCAAATCCTGACCATGCCTAACCTGGACATGGAAACTCCTTGGGGTTTCTTCAATGGAGAAAGCCAAGGTCACCCTCTTAAGTGTGGGGTTTGGGTCATGTTGTTCCTTAACCAAAATCATTATTTACACATTTGGTACGCTCTTGGAAGAGGCTCCATTAACAGAGTTGAATTCATCGCCTTGAGGACCTTGTTGGCTATCCGTTTTGAGAAAGGAGAAAATAAATTTTTAGTAATGGGAGATTCAAATCTCATGATAGATTAGGCCCTCAAGAAGGTCAAAGTGGAAAATGTTTGGTTGGGGCCTTTTCTTCAGGATATTAGGGAAACTTGCCAATCTTTTGACTAGCTATCTTTCACGCATATATACAGAGAACTAAACTTAAAAGTTGACTAACTCTCCAGGGAGGCTCTATTGCTCCCTACAAGTGCTTTTGGTTTTTATGAATTCGTTGATGGCATAGAGACGGAATCCATGGAATGTTGGCTCTAATTTCTTGGTTGTTGGACAACAATATGTAGTTTCATCAATGATTTTCTTTTAGTTCTTATGTAATGAAAATATGAACATGTTGATTCTTTCTAGAATGATGGGGAAGGGAGAGATAGTGTTTTTGTTTAGAAAAATTATAGTTATGGACAGATAGCTTAAACGAAGAAAGTTTTTTGTGATCAATCCTTAAATGGGGACTGCAATAAGTATATTCACCACTCATGAATAAAAGATTTTTTTCTCTAAGAAAAAAAAAATATCTATATAAATGTTTTTTTCAAACTAAACAATCTCCTAAAACATATTATTTAGGTATAATATTTAAATCCTTAAAAGATTCCATGATAAAAAAAATCCACAAACTTTGGATATAATTGAAAAGTTGTAGCCTTCACACATATAATGTTCATTTAACCACAAAGAGTACTTAAAAACCCCTGAAATTTTGTAATGGTTTCTACCAACAAATCTAAATTAAATCCAACAATTGAGATTTTTGAACTTAATCAATCTCATAATTAAAATGATTATTTGTCTCTACCCAGCAGGGATTTTAGTATCTAAAATCAAGTCTGTCACTATGTACACAAAATCAATAAAAAGCAATTCCCATTTTTGTGAGAGTAAATAGAAACTATGTCTTTTTTTTATAGAAAATATAAATTGGTCTTTATTTCTGAAAATAATGGTTTATACCTCTTCCAATTGGGTATGGTGGTTTCATTTGACCGTTACCTCTTTATTTGTCATAGGTGGTGAAGGTTAATAGAATATATATATATATATATATAATGGTTACCACTTGGAGAGAATGTGAACATCTTTGTGCATGCATTAATTGTTCATGCCTCGTTTTTTTTGCCTTTGAAACCCTAGATACTTCACTGTATTGAGGGGCGGCAACAAAGGTAAATTGTCCATGCCTATTCTAGATGCCTCGTTCGAGAAGATAGAGAGAGACAAACCTAAGGGGATGATCTTCCGGCATGTCTAAGGAAGTACCTATGGAATGAATTACTCAACCAGCTGGAACTATCAAATTAAATGTCTCATTTTTTTTTTACAATGAGTGGCTCTTCAGATTCAGTTCATTATATTAATAGGTTTGTTGAGCTTGGACCTAAGAAACCCAATTTGATTCATATGTTTGGAGTTGTGCTCTCAAGTTTTATAGGATAAAGCTTGTTGCACTATATGTTGCTTTGTTATAAAGATAGATTGATTTTGAAACAATTTGTTTTCAACTTTCAAAAATTGAAGCTATAGAACAAATCATTCCCACATTGAGCTTCCCCATTAACATTTTGAGTGTGCGTTTGTACATGAGATATAATTAAACAATAAGAAAGGTTTTGAGGAATAATTGATGGACCATATCGTTGATAAAGGATTGCCCTTCGCTCATTAATACCATAATAGATATAGACCTTGGATCGATTGTATATGCAATTTCATGCATATTAGAAAGCTAGGGGTATGTGAGATGGAAACTCAATGGTGGTCAAGATTCGAAGGTAGAAAAAATTATTGTTTAAAAAAATAAAAAAATAATGTTAAAAAATGGTGTTAAGATTGATGATGTGTATGAGTTGTGAATACTAGTAGCATGTACTTTCATAAGAAAGATGTGAAGTACAAGTTAAAAATGGTATTCAAAAGAGGATATTTACTTTAAAGAAAAAGTGGATATTCACTTTAAAGACAAAGTGGAGGAGCTTATAGGTACATTATTGTGAGCAAAGAAATGTGAAGGCATCGAGTCTCTCACACTCTTGCATCGTGCATTAAATGTTAAGAAGTTATAGAAGTTGGTTATTCAAACCTTTGGAAGACAACATTGTACTCAATATGGCCATATTTTAAAAAGTTGAGGCTATCAAACATATTATTTCAAGTTCATGTGACCCCCTTCGTATATCATCCCTGGTCTCGACAATATCCATCTTCGTGGCTACATTTATGAATCACCTTTTTGCATATATATCTAGGAGCATCTAAGGTCATTCAAGGTTTCAAGGCCCATGAGTTTAAAGGATGATAAGAGGTCAATTTTAAATGAAAAAAAAAAAAAAAAAAACTGAGTACAAAACTAAGAAGAAAGTGAGTTTGGTTGCAATCCTAGCACTCATGTGTGGAATTCAAGTTAATGACTCACTTGCATAAGGGTTAAGAAGAAAGTACCAAATGCAATTGTATCTTAGTGAGTTTGAAACCCCAAGATAAGCATGCTTGCATTTGAAACTTTCACAACAATGAGTCAATTACCAATTCAATCATGTTTCATCCCAATCTATAGCATAAACATTCTCCTATGCATAAACATTCTCCTATGCACCAAGAGAATGACTCTATACAACATAAACCATCTACTGAGATGGCTACATTAGCATATGACATCACATGGAAGGACTCTATACAATATAAACCATCTATTGAGATGGCTACATTAGCATATGACATCACATGATATGTGCTTGTTGGCGAATGGTGTGTAGTGTAGAGCAAGTTTTGCCTTTTGTTCTTAGAGAAATTCATTTGTTTATGACCTATTTATGTGTCCACCTGATGGTTAGTTTCTCTTCAAGTTGTATTCTTGTTTTGAAAATTAGCTTTCTTTCAATTCTGTAGCCCAGTTCCCTACATGTCATTTCCAACAAACCTTTGTTCCAAGTTTTTTGTTTTTCAAAAACAAAAATATTTTCCTAAAGATAGTGTGTATATGCATTGATTAGATTTTACTTTCCTAATTGTATCTCATTGTTTATGTATTTATTTAACCTTCAATTGATATGGTAGCATCACATCCAAATAATAAGCTTAGAGAATTTTGCATCGTTGTGCTTGGTTATGAAGGAGAAGGAGCGATGATTTTTAAAATACAAATTAGAGATATGAAAAATTATGTGTAAGTGGTTGGACTATGATCATTCCAAGTGACTAATCATTGATTCTCCTTGCATCCCAGTCTGATAAACAAGTCTAATGCATCGAAGAGATCCATCCACACACTAAAACAATTGATCACATGAAGGGTGAAAAGTCAAAAGACTATGGGTTGAAAATCAATAAGGGGTTTCTTTAATAATCAAGTGTAATAATTCACTAAATAAATCCCAACAACAAGGCAATCATCCCCCATCAACTTGCAAAAATCCAATGCTTCCCTATCCATTGATTGTTAAAGAAATATATCAAAAGAAAAGGTAAGTATTGAGAAAGGAAGTACAAGGGAAAATACAGGTATCTCCATCGAGGATATGGATACTCAAGGGAAATGGAGCAAGATCTTTGATGTTGTGGTGACTCCATTGGGGGTATAGGCACTCACAGGAAGTGAAAAAACACATGAAGGATAACATATTTTCCCCTCGTGAAATTTTTTTCACCACAAATCTATTAGGCCCTATGACCAAGACTTCAACCTATATTGTCGATGCATGCATTAAGGAAATGAATACCATCATGTCATCCTCCCGATACAATATATTAGTTTCATTAGCTAGTATGCAGACATGAGAGACCTAATGCATAATAATTTTGGTATGCCCTTGAGAAATGAAAACATGAGATCATCTGCACTTCAAACTCATAATTCAGCAATACCTAGCAAAGATTAATGGCATCACCTAGTGTGTTTCCATTTGTTGAGGCCTCAAGTAGCCCCAAGTTGAGTGATTTGGGTACCCGCTTTAAAATTTTAGTTGAGGCTCGTCGATTAAACTCTGCTCTCCCTTAGCTCTGTTCTTTTATGTTTAAGTGATGATTGTGCATTTCTAACTGGAATCACATTGAATAGAGGCTCACTTACCTTTTTGTTCTCTAAGACAATCATGATAGTTTATATCAATTTCATCACCAAGCTAATTTACTTTGCAAGTTTTGTTTTTCTTGCATCCCTCACATCGCTTGTACTCGTTGCTTCACCTCGTGGTTTTGATTGGCTCTGGCTTACTTAAAAATGTTATTCACCCTTGCATATGGTCATTGAATCTATTCAACATCATTGACTAACTAACTCATGAATGAGTTTTGGGCAGAATTCACAATTTTACCAAGTGATGGGTATTAAGTGCTCCAAACATCAATGAACCATTTTTCGAGGTTAAAATCAATGAGGATCTTATGAATCATAACGTATCTTATGAATCATGCCAACTTCAATTAACGCATTCAAAGCTTGTATAACATATATCTAGGATGAGTAAACAAAACAAGATTCCAACAAAGCACCATTTTGAACGTCACAAAGACTTTCAATTAAAATTATCTTAATCCACAAACTAAGATCTTAACCAAAATCATATTTTGATCTATTATAGACTTTTTGGATTTGCAACAAATAGAATTGAAATCTAACATGTACATGTACGAAAACTTTTAGTTAAAGTTTCTCACCAAGAAGACAATTTAGACTTCATTGATTATGAACATGAGACATTGATATTGAATTTAGAAGTATAACCATTTGTTTCAAACTCTTGACTATCTTCTACAAACTAGAAAAAATGGGTGGACAATCCAAGGATCCAAGATCATCCAAATTAATTATGATTTCATGAAGATAGGTAGACCATCAATCTCACCATACTCATTTAAAAAAAAAACAATTTAAAAATATTTTTAACCGTATTTGACAAGCGATTCCATCTATACTTAAATCCAACAACATGTTTTTCAAATACGTCAGATGACATCTGCGTCGATGGCATACTTGAAATCTCCGCAGCGGTTCATCCAAAGATTTTTTAAATTGTTCCCGATAGCTTTTTTGGCAAGCAATGATGAGTTTTCTTAAAATATTCAAATTACAAATTTGAAATCTGGCCATCAAGGGTTTTCTGAAAAAGCTCATCGGTTGGTTTCTCGAAATCTCCCCAGTAACATGGGAAGGTTTTTAAAGAAGTCATCAGGCTTGCATCAACATTAGAATGGCCATTTCAAATTGTTCCAAGGACAAGCCATTGAGAGGTAATTGACATTTTTGAAAAAACAATCTTCTAAAAAGTCTCGATATCTGTGAAAAATCAATCTTGAACAAGTCTTGATGGGAATAACAAATATTTTAATGTCCATTTGAAATGAAATATTTTATATCAATTTTTATATATAAAAATAAAGTAATTTAAAGGTGTTTGTTGATAAATAATATTTAAAAAAATATTAATAATCAAAAAATATTTCAATGTGGGAAATAAATGAAATATTTTAATGTACAGGTTAAATAAAATATTTCAATGTTCAACCTAAATTCATTTTAACTCCATATCAGTATATATATATATATATATATGAAGAACAAGTAGAACAGGTTGAAACTTTTTTAAATTAAAAAAAAAATTGAGGAAAGGTTTGTAATGTAGAAGGATTTGAGGTGAAAACTTTTTAAATTGAAAAAATTTGAAGACAAGTTCGCACCTGCATGGATTTGATCCCATTTTAACCAATGATAAATCCAAAGTTAAGATAGACCTACATCAGTTTACTAACAATAATGATATGTAGAACCAAGCATTTAATAGGAAAATATCTTCTACTATATGGACCCACATCCAAGTCCATTGGCTTATATTGCATGTGGAGTTGGAAGTTCTGCAAGAATGTTTGTAATGCAACTATGTCAGGAAGTAACTAAGATTCTCGTGCCTTTCTTACAATAAAATTGACCATAACTATTTTGGGACTTTTGGCACAAGTAATGTAAATTGTGATGTTGCTTCTGGTGGAATTCAACAGCAAACTGACAATCACTAATTATAGAAGAAAAGAGTGGTTTGGAGAGTGAAAATGTACAACTTTATTACCATGTACTAGCATTTGTATGGACTGCTAAAACAATGGGGTATATTAATATGTTAGATAAAAAATTGTCACAACACAATCACGCATGCAAATTTAAGAAAGTGTTCATTAAAACAAAAGCAAAACAAAAAAATTAAAAACAAATGAAATGGACTTCTTCTTCTCAATTTGATAGTTAAAATAAATTTTCTTTGGATAAATATTTAAACTTCTCTACTTAAGAAATTTATTATTTAGGGTTTTTTCTTAAACTTTAAAATGAACATTAAACACTCTGCTGCTAAGTATTGAATGCTGCGAAGGTAGATATATACACTGCCGGCATATCACCCTCACACAACATTCAATATTTCTCAACAAGTATTACCTTCACACAACATTCAATATTTCTCAACAAGTATCACCTTCACACAACATTCAATGCTTCTCAGCAGACAAATATTGATAATCCAAACTTAATAAATTAAACACTCTGCTGTTAAGCATTGACTGCTGTGAAAATAGATATATGCACTACCGGCATATCACCTTCATCCAAACTTAATAAATTAAACACTCTGCTGTTAAGCATTGACTGCTGTGAAAATAGATATATGCACTACCGGCATATCACCTTCACACAACATTCAATACTTAGCAGCAGGTATCACCCTCACACAGCATTCAATGCTTCACAGCAGATGAATGTTGGTCGCCCATGCTTAATAAATAAGAAAGAGTGTTAATATGTCAGTGATGCTTCATTTCACCCGGCTGTCAGTCATAATTAAATACCCAACGTCATTGCACCCCGCTGTTAGCCATAATTCAATACCCCTGCCATTTGTTGCAGATCAGTTTCCATAGTTCGATTATGCAAGGCACCGAGGCCATATAGCATTGGTACGAAGCCGAAGCATAGATAGGTGGCAGTGGTTTCGTTTCGTTTAGAAGTCATATCAAAGACCAGCAGTACATCTGGTAAGAAATCCTGTATTTGACGATGATGCGACAGTCGTAAGCATTCGCCTCCCGTAGTAATCTGAAAGTCTAGAATGCGCTTGAAGACAAAAGAATGGGCCAACCAGACGATTAAGCTCTTGTTTCAATGCTCCTCAAGATAAGTGATAATCTATTGAGCATCGATATCTTAACTGTGATTGGTTGTTCGCAAGCATTGTGAATGGTATCCAAGAACCCAAAAACAAATTTAAGCTAAAGGATTGGTGCTCATCAGGCCTGGTCAAATTTACACAGCCTGTCAAGTGAAAGTTTGAATACGCTCAATGTTTTTTCATGCTTATCATTTTACATTTTATACATAATTTTGAGTGTAAAATTACTTTTTATTATTCTGTACAGATAACATTGAATAAGATTATGGCCCATCGGGATTCAGAGCTATTTGGCATTTTAAATGGGATCTGGTATTTGTTTATTTATTTTCTGGTAACGCTGCAGCATGGATTTATTTATTGGCATTTACTTCTATAAAACTACCTACTGCTTATATCCCAAGCGAGTAACCCTATATTATATGCTGGTAACTTTATATTCCACATATCTACTAAATTTTAATGTAAGTCAGAAATGATGACTGGTGCTTATCACTTGTTCATGATAAATATAAATTGTTTTTCTGGTAACGCTGCAGCATGGATTTATTTATTGGCATTTACTTCTATAAAACTACCTACTGCTTATATCCCAAGCGAGTAACCCTATATTATATGCTGGTAACTTTATATTCCACATATCTACTAAATTTTAATGTAAGTCAGAAATGATGACTGGTGCTTATCACTTGTTCATGATAAATATAAATTGTTTTTATTATAAATAGGAAGTATTATAATAATAATAATATAATTTTAAGTTTACTGTCAAGCAAGACATTAAATTGGTGTATGAGATTTCTTTGTTTGTGGAACGAGTATCTCTTTTGCTTAGCGATTTGGTTGTTAAAGTTTAAGGAGGTATACATACTCTACCACTTCTCCTTTTAAACTTGTGACATCCTTAAAAAAAGCTTTAGAAATTTTAAAATTAAGTATATTATTTAAATAATAATGACAATCAAATGTAGAGGGTTTTTCATGTCAAGTAGAAAAAATTATAATTGAACTATTTCCTTGAGTAAACTTGTGTAATTAATGAAGAGTATTCTTCTACATCAACATGTTGGCACTCTAAAGATGGTGGATGACAAGTCTACCTAAATGAAATCAATATATTCGAGTGAAATATAAAAAAAATTAGATTTTCATCTAAATTATTGAGCTATGAACTCTCTTAACTTTTGACATATTCTCCTTATAATTCCAAGATTATATGCTTTTCTTAATATCTCCAATGATATTACACTCATGTAATGTATTCCATCTTATAAATAGCATGACAACAACTCATAAATTTGTAATCATTTAAATGGCCAAATTATATAACAATTTTGGCCAAATGTTGCATGCATGTCATGTCTATGTCCACAAATAATTTAAACAATTGATATATAAAATATAACAACAAAAGCATAATCAAATGTACATCACAATGATGATGGCTTCATTTTCAATTGTATATGTAAGAGATTGATATCCTTCTTTTACCTCGTCTATACAATCCAACAAAACATCCATCTTACCATCAATATTGTTAAAAGCAAGAAAAATGATAACTCTTATGTTATAAGAACAAAATTTAGATAGAATCATTTTCAATTGTATATGTAAGAGATTGATATCCTTCTTTTACCTCGTCTATACAATCCAACAAAACATCCATCTTTATGACATTACCATTAGTATTGTTAAAAGCAAGAAAAATGATAATTCTCATGTTATAAGAACAAAATTTAGATGAATCAAGCAAATTAA
This sequence comes from Picea engelmannii, assembly GCA_009831015.1. Classification (NCBI taxonomy): domain Eukaryota; kingdom Viridiplantae; phylum Streptophyta; class Pinopsida; order Pinales; family Pinaceae; genus Picea; species Picea engelmannii. Next base: position 115,074 of record ML776896.1, on the reverse strand, counting down.
ATGAGAAAAAAAAATCACTAACCAAGAAAACATAAGGAGTAGATTGAAATGGTTTTGGTCAAAGCAAGACAAAACACCTTATTTGCATGTAAGTGGTTTTCAAGAAATTGTTCAAACATTGTATATACTTGGTCCAAGTCCAACATTATGTATACTTAGTCCAAGTCATATGACTTTCACGTCAAGCTTCCAATGCCTTCATGAAATATTGGTATGCAATGTAGTTGAAGAATTTGCAAAAACAACATCCTTACTAACCAACAACCAATAATATTAACCAGTGATCATTTTTCATCATTCTTTAATCATTACAAATTTGGAACAAGCTAAAGATCTTCCTAGCCAACACAATTCTAAATCGTAAATTGTGTTTCCAAGTTGAGATATAATTCATTATATCCATTATTTTTATTAAAAAAAATTATTAAACATCAACAAACTCAAGCATAAAAAAAAATTTCTTTAATTCATGCAACCAAATTAAAACACTAACAAGTTGTCATTTATATCATTTGATACATATATTCAAATCTAGGCAAAACAAAATAACCAATATTCATTGAAAAGCAACTTGCAAATAATTCTATACTTTCGACAACCATGATAACAATAAGTATAATGTCAACCTTGATTTCTAGAATCAAATATTCAACACTAGGCTTTGATGAACATCATGCTTGCAATTATTTGTAAATTCAAAATGATATTTCATATCTATGAAAATTCAAATTCAACCATGGGATAATGTAGAGTATAACTTAGATCAAAATATATGTAACACGTTGTCAAATTGAGAGCATGAGTTATAATCTAACAAATAATTTGGCTATTTATACAAATTACGGTAAGAGTAAGATCCTAGCACAGCCACTTAAAACTATGGTTGATGAACGTCGAAAGGTGTGGATAAAAAATGAAATGCATAGCCAGAAAATGAAACTTACAATCAGAAAATGAGCGTCTACAACCAGCATGCTAAATCCAAAGTTTAATCATTTAAACGTGGTAATCATATAGTGCTACAGTAATTTCTTAATATGATTAGGTAAATGTTAAAAAGTAAACAAGTTAACGGATGCATTCAAAAATACAAGGAAGTTATGAAGAGGAAATCACATTCATTGATTTTGGAGGACGACTAAAAATATGCCAACATCTTCAGTTGTTAACCATCAAATTAGAATTTTAGATTAAAATGTGATTAATTGTGCTCATTGTCAATAGATGTACGCCTTTCGACATAATAAAACCCTAAAAAAATTACACAAATTACGATAAGCTTGCCTGGAAATAAGCATATAATCACATAATCCACTTTACTTTTTTTTTCGAAAAAAATAAAATAAAATAAAGTAGATTATAAATTGTAAAATTTAAAATTACATATAACCACAATCAATAAGCAACAACACATTATCCACTTTGCCTTATAAATTGTAAACATGCCATTGTTCAAACTATTCCATCAAAACATAAGGCATGAATCTCGGGAAGTGTTATCAATATTAAACCTAGAGGATCATACAAAGCACCATCATTACATTTCAAAACCAATGCCATGGCATCGAATACCAAGTAGAGTTATCATGTCATGTGGCAACATTGTCATTATCGTCGTATGAGAATTTTTATGCCGCACCTAGGTGGTGGGACCCATATATAATTTAAGAAGACATGGTGAGAGCACATATAGGTCATGATACAATTAGTTCACTTTGTAAGTCTTGGATCATGAAGTATAATTTTTGAGTGAATTTATCATAAACAAATTGTAATTATTTACCATTGTTGATAATTTAAAAAAACAACAAAATTTTAATTTTAAAAACTTCATTATAAAGCCACTAGAGTTATAAGGCATTCAGTCCTTGTCTTTAGTTTCACACGAGTTTTGGGTATAGATGTTGCACGTACACAAATTTAAGGTTTTTTTTTTTTAAAGAATAGTCATTTCCATTAGTGCTTGTTTCAAACCAACATTAGGATGAGCATATGATGCCTAGCTTCGTGTGTGGTGAGTATACAAGCTTAATATGGAAGTGATGTAACTAATTAATGAGCTACACCTAATATATATGTCTAATATATATTTTGGGACAACGGTTAAAATAATAATTGTTAAATGGTTCAGTGGACTCCAACAATATGATTAACGTTATAACATGATTAACGTTTAAGGTGAATTAACCATTACCAACAATTATGTGGAAACAAATGACAGGGAAGCCCAGGGGTGAATCGTCTTCCAAAAGACTTGCCAATGAATGAATTGTGTTCGGGGGCCATCCTCGGCAAGATGCGAACATGTGGTTGTTGGCTACAGGGCAATAGTGGCGGTAGGAGAGGATACAAGGGACATGGTTACCTACATGTAAGTGAAGTGTCATATGTTAGCATTAACACAAGGAAACACAAGTGGCATTAAACCATGCACCACCTCTACAACCCTCGAGCATGAAAACCATGTTTCACTCTTGTAACTTGTTGTTTTATGCCAACAAAATGTCTGGTAGAGATAATATATCTTATTGTTCAAACATGAGTGCTTGTTTCCCTATGAGTGTTTTGCGTGTTTGTTGCTTGTCTATTAGCTGAAGTTGTCTTGCCCATCCTTTCGCAGCCTATGTTCATTAGTCATGGTCGCTTGTTATCACTCGACTGGTATCAAGAGCTTAATGGGATGGCTCTTGGAAGTTTGTATATTTAGGTACGCAGTGGATTAGTGATCAACATGATGCACATACAATGGAAGGAAAATAGTTTGTGGATTAAGCTAATATGTAATTGATGTTACACGTCATATTCCCTTCAGTGCACCCTATATTTTTTGGTAGATGCGGTCCATCATGTGAGAATATTATGTGTATCATTGTTTCATGATGAGCCAAAAGTGTGGTTATCTTTGTAGTTGTGTATTGTATCGGGTCATGCTTAGATTATCAATGTATCAGCAGGGACCTAAGTGGTATCTCTAGTCCGCTTGTGGTCAATCAAGGCCCATCCTTTTAGTCCCCATTTCGAGATATGCATTACTCTTATGGCTTCAGGTGGTTGCCCCTTGGTGACAGTAACTCGCCATCATGTCAATCATTTATGATTTGGGTAGGCATGCGAGCGTCTTGGGATGGATCTACTGGGACACATGATCTACGGGATAGTAAAATCAAGTATGATTTATGGATTGATAGGATAACCATGAAAAATTCTACTAGAAAGAGCCCATTTGAGTTAGTCTATGGGATGGAAGTAACTTTGACAGTTCACCTGAAGATCCCAGTCTACAAAATAATGCAACATTTCTAATTCAACCAAGATGCAATGCAAAATAGAATCAACTAGTTGATCAAGCATGGCAAGAATTGATGACACGAATTTGATCGTCTAGCAAAGAGTCGGGAAAGACAAAGAAAAAGTTCAACAAGAACTCTCACACGAAAATTTTCTAGAAAGGTGATCTCATCCTCATGTGGAACAAAAGGAATGAAAAGGAAGGTAAACATGGTAAGTTCAAAATCCTTTGGTTGGGTCCTTATAAAATTGATGATGTTGCAAGTAACCATTATTTTTATCTCAGTCATCTGGATGGTGAGAAAATTCCCTTGCCCATGAATGGGAAAGTTTTGAAGATGTTCTACGAAGGTAATATCTGATGCCATGGACCATCCGTGTACTATAGTAAGTTTCTTATCCTTTCTTACGTGTGTGTATCATTTTATTAATTTCTGCATTTTCTTTTTGTTTAGAATAAAAGCAAGATGTTGCTCACATGTACACTTTTTCTCTGAGATGTAGCGCTACTAATGTGTGCTTGTCTATATTTCATTTACATGTGGATTTATTAATATCTTAGGGAAGGGGTAAAGGAACTTGTGTCTTCACCCTCCCCTGCATTTGACATCCATTGGGTGAGAATGTTTTTGGTATATAGGTTTTGGAGATTCTGGAGTTTTCATGCACTCTCGAGATGCGCACATGTCCCCAAGTTGGAGCCAGTTATTACACCTCATATTCACTTCATCGCACCTTATATTTATCACCAAATGTGGTCCATCATATGAGCAAATTATGTGTATCATTGTATCATGTTGAGCCAAAAGTGTGGTTATCTTTGTACTTGTGTATTGTATTGAGCCATGCTTATATGATCTATGTATCAGTGAAGGACCTAGGTGGTATCTTTGGACCCCTTGTGGTCGGCCACAGCCCGTCCTTTTAGTCCCCATTTTGAGATATACATTTCTATCATGGCTTTAGTTGATTGTCCCTTTGTGGCAATAAATCGCCATCATGTCAGTCATTTATGATCTGGGTAGGCATGTGAGCGTCTGGGGATGGATCTATTAGGACAAATGATCTAGGAGAGGTTTTAGTCTCTCTCACTTATTTCTATGCAATGTAAAAGTGTTGTTCACGTTGTAAAGGTTTTCATACCTATTTATCGAACACTTATCTTATGCCTAAGCATGGACCCCCATCTTATGTATTTTCCACACTTTGGATATATACTCTTGGAGATGATTCTGCAGATGCTCACTTAGTTTCATGTTTCCTGCGGTAGTTTCACAAATCTCGAAGTAGTACGCATATCCCAAGACATTGAACACATCATTTGAGACGCTTTGGAGCTATTTACACTTGCATGGGCCACTTCATTGCATGCCACATCATTGATGCTAGACTGTTATTCTCATTCATCACTTTTTGAGCCATTTATTGTTTGATATAAGGGTTGAGCCCACTCATTTGGACATCACACTAGCAATTGGGGATATTATCACTTGATTTGATGTGGATGGTCAGTTTCCATGCTCTAGGGAGACACCTTTGCTTGAGATGCGGACATGGTCATACCTTGAAGACATATTTTGAGGACATAGAGCTTAATTAGAAGAGTATTCCACCTTTAAAGGGTCTTCTCACTCCTTCCATGAGGTCATTCCACCTTTGGAGGCTAGACATTGGCATATTCTTTGCTTGAGATGATTCTACACCATGTTTTGAGGCTTGGATCACACATTTACAAGGGAATGTTAAGAACCTACACCAAATCGGCCCATCATTTTTGTGAGATGTCCTCTTCTCGTGAGGGTTTTATGTACATGTGTCATGTTTTACTTGTAGTTGGACTTAGTCGCCTTCGTTATGTGGATGACAAGTCACTTTTTTGTAATTCTTCTAGGCTAGATTTTAAGAGATAGAAAATAATAAAGAATGAAAAATATGTAGAAGCCTCATCTATAAATAAAGGCTCCCCTCTCATTCCAATTTGTTGTTGTTGTTGGATATCATTTGAGAAAATAATTTGTTGAAGATCAATACCTATTGGAGGTTTTGATGTCAATTATTGGAGCTTTCTCTTTCTTGGTTTATTCTCGTTGCATAAAAGTTTTGTTGTGAATGTTCAAGATTTCTACTAGCTCTCAAGATCAATCCATTGAAAGGTTATTATACCACTTGGAGAGAAGAAGTTTTAGGGTTTTCTCCTTCCTTCTTCTCTTGTTAGATTGAGTAACCATTCAATCCTTTGCTTTGTTTTTTGTCTTGGTTCCTTGGAAAGGGTTTTAAGTATTTATTTCAAGTTATAGTTGATCTTGTTGATGAAGGTTTTTTCCCTTGTGGAATCCCTTCTTGTAGGACCTAGTTCTTCATACCTTATATTGATTAGGTGAGAAATTATTCCACTATATGGGTTCTAATCTCTCAACCCTAATCCTGAAGACAAGAATGACCAATTCTTAGAGGGGCATACTTCTTGACCCCATAAACACTACTTGGAGAAAGGCACTTGTCTTCTCCCAACAACAAACCAAAAAACCCTAAAAATACAATTTTTTGTTTTTTTTAGAAAGAAATCTAACTGTGATAAATCAAAGCAAAATCTTCATTTAGAATTCTTTCCAAGCCTAGTGCAAAGTTAACGATTTATTTCATTTCCTAGACTTGTTTTATCAAGGGTTTGTGCTTAATTGTTTATCTCTAACCCTAATAAGACAAAAAGGTCTTATATAATTGTGCTTCAAGGTGTTATCTAACATTTTGTGGGATGATTTAAGGATTTTTCAAATTTGGAAACTACATAACATAATAAAAACCAAATTTGAAGAAACCCTAAGGATAGGGTTTGGTGCTTAAAGGTAAATATTAACTCATACCTAGCTTATATTTCATTTCTAGATTGTTATTACAGGTTTATCTTACATATCTAGTGGTGAAATTGATCTCCCAAGTGTTTATAATTGCTCATCTTTCATTTGGAGATTTTATTGGTGAATTCTAGCACTAACGTTCGAAACCCTAAGGGGGATTCACCAAATATTTTTTAAGTTCATGCTTAGTTCATTGTTATATTTACTTGGAGATTGATTCTAACACTTATTGGGATGTTATTTAATAGCATATATCTTGCCCTGGTGAAACCGTCCAAGACGTCTTTCTTTCAAGTGGATTATCTCTCTCTTGGGTGGTTTTCTCTTTACTTCATATCTGAAATTTCTACTCTAATTTATCATAAAAATAGATTTAGAGGTTAAGGAGAGCCATAATATTGTCCATGTTCTAGCATATAATCGATTGGTAATCAAAACACACATTTCACTATTGAATATTGTTAGTTGATTATACTCTTTGTTCCATGAAGAAACTTAAAAGTGGTTCTTGCCTCTTTGAAGTTTCATTTGTTAAATGATAGTCATTTATTGCAAATTTGAAGTGTTTACGTTGTTTATATTTCATATTGTATTTGGCATACACATCCACTCGCTCCTAACCTTCTTTATCAAGTGGATATATTGATGGTTTATGTTATTGTTTCTAATTGGTTATCTTTGAAGCATTTAATCACTTATTAGAATCCTTGTGCATCTAGTTGTTATACATTTTGTGGTTTCTTTGAAGTAATTCATAATATTGCATGGTAATTAATTCACTAAGGGTTTTACTTAATCAAATAGGGATAGACCCCTTGGCTTCTAAGAGTTGGCCTAAAGTGAAGGGGGATTGTGTTGAGGTAACAGTGGTGCATTTCCCATCTTGTTGCACCAAGTTAGCACCTGTGTTGGGAATTTTCACAAGGGTGCTAGTTCATGTAGTAACAATTGTCATAAACAGAGAAGAGCTTGGTGCCTCACACAAAACCATCAATCAAGAATTGGTGCTAACATACACCAATGAAGATTTTATTACATTTCTTCATGGACTGTCTAGTCCACATTTTTTCCATCCAGAAGAACAAGAACCACCATTGTTTTGAAAGAAGTAGCATGAAATATTTTGTAATAGATCCAAAAGAATAGTAGCTAACGTAGGAACACCAAGACCTACCTACTAGTCAAGCAAACCTAGAATTGAGCTATCAAATACACTAGTATTCCATATGCTTCTGCAACGAATTGCCACGGTAAGTAATATCAAGCCTTCAAATTTTCTTCTTGAATTGGGGAAGAACAAAAGGAGATAACAAGTTAAGGAGACTACCAATAGTTTACGGGAACCTTATCATTCCCTAAAGAGATCAAGCATAGCCAGTAATGACTACAACAATCAAGAAAGGTTGGTGATATCTATATTTATAAGGTGATTTGTTAACGAAGACCATAATGCTAAATAGGCCTCCCATGATCGTTGGAGCCATATTTTTACTTACTATTTATCCTTATAAGTCTTCCATTCTAGCAAATTTGAGTTAGGATTTTTTAATTTTTAAATTGGTCGTTGTATTTGTTCTATGTAGTCCAATATCATTTTAGCAATCGAGTTTGATAGGACCTGTAAGCATCTCGCTACTGGAGACTGTGGCAATCACATCATACGCTTTTGAAGGATAGATGCAGACGATATAGGTTTTGAATACAACTCAGAATATGTCTCATAGTATATTCATTCTAGTTTTCTAGTATAGCCTAGCTAGCTATATACTTATTCCAATTTTCTCGTACAGGTTAGCTAGCTATATAGTTAATTCATATATTATTTACAAAATCATACTCTTAGGCTAAGACTTATCTAAGGAAAAAGTAAGGATTGAATGACTTATAGTTGCATGGCTACCAAATATTACCTTAATGAGCTCCTCCAACAATAGGAGTGTCAAGTACAACCTGATGAGCTAGCCCTCATCTAATAATAGGACATGTGTCAACTACAACCTAAGGAGTTCTTATAACAAGGTCCATTGAATACAACCTTTGTGATGACGAATTTGCTCATGAATAATCTTAAGAAAGTTTTGTGAAAGTGGTGAAGATAGAAGGCGATCAAGCACATAGGTAATGATGTCAAGGTGGATTAATCCACATGAAGAAGGTATCCAAACTTGTGTAATTGAAGCAATGAATTAATGTGAAAGTAATGCTAAGTCATTCATAGCATTAATCCATCTCAAAAAATTCAATGCAATGCAATAGAGAAAAGCTATTGAAAACTTAGGACTTTATGAAAATCAACTCCATTGAAAATAGAGTCACCTCCAAATGATATTAAATAAAATGAAGATTTCATTTATTGAGAAAAAATGCTTTACTTATTTGATTTGTCCAAAAGAAAAATAATTATGTATATATTTCAAGCAAAAACTTAGAATAAAAATTAAAAAGGTATATCAATTTATATATAAAAACTTAAAAAATTCAACAACTCAATTCATATAGTCCTTGCAACTTGAAAAGCAAGGACTAATAAGATACAAATATGGTAATATGGTCTATAAAATTTTATAGATAAGGTTTCTGTATAAATATGGTAATATAGTCTATAAAAATTACACAATATTATGTATATAAAAATATGATATTTTTGGAAAGAAGGATCTTTCCAATATAGGTACAAAATAAAAAAAACTTCCTTTTATATCATTCAACCTACAAAATTTATTAGTCATGAATATTAAAACGTTTGTCATTACATCAATATGGACGTTCTTATTTTGAAAATAAAATGGAGGGTGCTAAATTGAACCTTGGTAACACATCCAATAGTCATGTCTTCTTTTAATCTCCATCATCTAATCATTTAACTATTCAATTGTTAATAAAAGTTGTAGATAACATATGTATATATAATTACGATCAAGAAATCATTATCCCTATAAACGTTCACTATCCATTACTAATACAAATATGCTAATATAATTATTATCTCCAATATATCCTAAAAGCAAAAATAAATTTATCTAAATTTTATAATAACAATAATTAAACCAAAAAAAAAAAAAAATTCAAAATCTGATATCCTTGATTTTTAAAATGGTTTTGACTCTTCATCACAAAGGAGGACGAGACAAACTCGTGTGTTTTGATTTCCTTCTGTGAATCTAAACTTTTATTCGTGCCCCTTTCCTCTTTTTTAATCCTATTTAAGATTGGCGAGGCATGATAAAGGAGTATGACTCATCCAACTTTTATGACAATATTCTAGTTTTAATGATCAAGGGTTTTAAATTAATCCAAGGTTAATGCCATTAACCACATCCATCTTTTCTTAAAAAAAAAAAAAGTCCCAAATGGTTTCCAATGTTTTTTAACCCCTAATCTTTCCATGACAAGATAAAAACGTTAGGAAGCTTCACCTAAACAGGTAGGGACTCGAAGCTTTAAGTAGCGACTCAAAGCTTTAAGTTGTTGGGTTAAAGTTTTGGGACCCTGACTTTCTGTAAAGCAACGAGCTCCTCCAAAACCATGACTCTCTCTATAAGGGAATTTTTGTTTTTTCAACTTTAATTTAAAAAAGATAAAAATAAATAAAAAATAAAATTATAAAATTTATTTTATAGAAGATAATATTAGAGATTAAAGAATTGCAATGTTTTATCCATTTTAAAATCCTTGATATTCTATTGAGGTATAGATAATGATGATGAGAGAAGGAGAGAATTTTTGTTTTTTCAACTTTAATTTAAAAAGAGATACATTTTAAAAAAAAATAAAGTGCCATAAAAAATTATAGAAGATAATATTAGAGATTAAAGAATCTCAATGTTTTTATCCATTTTCAAAATTCTTTATTAGAGATATTTTATCGAGTAGAGATCAAGATGATGAGAGAATGAGAGTAGGGGAATATATTTCTCCCACTTAATATTGAGCAAATACCTGATAAATTAACACTGACTCATAATTATCAATAACATTGACTCATAATTATTTATGTTATTATTGTTTATGTCTAACCACTTTAAAAAATGTGACAGGAGTAAGAGAAATGGTCAATACCACTGGAAGGATCCCTTAAAACTTTTTAAATATATAGATCAAACTCCTTTCATCAACTCTTTCAATTGAGTGTGGGAGAGGTCCCTCTTGATGTTAAGAGACGATGAGGAATTTGTTGTGGGGAGGATTTTCAATTGCTTACTGAAAAAAGTTTGAAAGGGTACAACAACTTTACCCTCATCCTTCCTCGCCCAGTAGCTTGATTGAGATGAGATATTTAAAACCATGGAGGGCATACCCATTGTGAATTAAAAAATCCCAAGAATGTTTTTCCCACTTTCCAAATCCTTTAATGAAGGGCTAGAAGCTTTTAAATATACGAATCAAACTCCTAAGAGAGAGCTCTCTCAATTGAGTGTGGGAGTGGCCTTCCCATCCACATCATATTGGGATCCGATGGTGATAGAGAGAGGATCAAAAGGCTCCTACAAGAGGATCGAAAGGATCATGTTCAATAACACAATTGCCGAAAGGAGCTATGTGATATCGCTATGGTACAATCCCCACAAAGTGGAGACCTACAATCACATTTTGTTGGAGAAATTGAGGAAGATGAACTTGATTTCCATGGGGGTGGACGAATTTGATCTCACGTATCCATGGCATTATGATAATAATTGTAACGATAGGGTCCATTGTGGCCACACCCTTGCAAGAACCAAGTGGAATGGCCAGATTAGTCATCAGTGTTTCGTCGATCTATTACTCGCTTGCATTCTCCTCGATACAATTTGCATTGTCTAATAATATGTAAATGAAAGAGAAGATATATATCTATGTTATTTTCCTTCACATATTTCTTGGATAGAAATCATTAATTGTGTTTGACTTTTGAATCTTAAGTTCCTACTATTCATGTAGATTGGTGGATTCCAACAACTGAAGTCTCATGCATTTGCTTCGAGAGTTAATAATGTATCAATTGAAGTTCAACCAAACTGGCTGAAATTGGACAAACTAGTCACAATATGTTTTTGAAATGATAAAATTATTAGTTACTATAGGCAACATTCTAACCATCCCAGCTACAAAAATTGTGTTTATCAATAGAAAATTCCATCACATAGATACATATATTCATAAATGTAATGAGATGCGGAGCCAAAGCCCTAAAAATCATTGCTTGGGTGAAGTTGTTGTTCTACGATTTGATCCTTGGTTGATTTATGATTAGATGTTTAGTTATAACTGGCATAAACTCAAACATCATAAATTATAATTGGGATTTTTTTTAACAGATTTAAATTTATGAAAAAATCTAGATTCCTAGCAAAGGTTTGTGTTGTTTTTTTCGGCTACTAGTCTTTTCATTACTTTGTGAAAATTACTTTTGGCATTTCACTTCAGTTTATTAAATATTAATTATGTCTTTCTTCCAGATTGGCAATAACATTGTTGTTGGTAGACAACACCCGATGGAATGTTGCCTAGTTAGTACACATTACTTAATGCAAATAATTTAAATATCGTTGTTTTGAATTTTGAAAACTTTAGACAATGTGCTTGTCATACTTAATTTTTTTAATTAACTATTTTTGGATAACATTACTTATTTTTTTATTTTCTTTATTACATATCTCAATTTCAAATTTTAAATTTAATTTCATTTTTTTTGGTCTGATTGTGACTTGGAAAATGCTCACAGCCATCCAGATGCATTGAATGACCATGCAAGCACCCTTGATCGTCCTTTCAAATATTAATTGCCTACCACATCCTTGCCCATTCTCTTGTCCACCCCCTACTTGTAGTCCTTAGCAAAGTGTATGTTTTAATGTGATGTTAGTTAGTGGCCTTCACATCCACCTAATATCAAGAGGCTATTGTAGGGGTTTATCATTCTAGGAATAAATGTCTCTTGCACTTGGACAAGGCAGCCCGCAACGCTAAGAGGATAAGTCTTAAATTGTACATGCAACATTCAGGCATAAGAAGATAATGAGCTTACTTGCAAACATGTAAACCCTATACTCCCTTGCCTCTCTCTTATTGTTTATTTTTATTATCTCTCAGCATTCAAGTGAATGGCGACATGTGATTGCAAGAGTAGTCAATGGATGTTGTTGGGTATAGGTTAACTGGCAAGTACAACATAAAGCATTGGAGGAAGTATTACAACATTGTCACTCCTCCTTGGGAAGTTTGAGAGTCGTGAGTTGGTGCAGGTGCCTCCCGAGGACAATCATGTTGTAGATGCCCTTACATATGATGGAATCAATCGACCATTTATGAATGCGAGTCCTCCTACTCAATGCAAAGTTTTGTAAAACTAAGTAAGCTAAGAAGTACATTATTGAAAAAAAATGTGAAAACATCATTCAAATGCAATTTATACAATACATCATTAAATTCATTTTGCCAAAGTCCTATACTTATGTTAAAAAGTTGTACTCTCAAATAAAACATACGATGGGTATGTTCCTCCACTGTCGAGATCATTCTCAACTTAACATATGTATGCTTTGTTTACTTGACCCATCCTAGAGTTTGTACTATCTTGAATTTAAAACTTGAACACTCAATATTTCAAAATTAAAAATCACATTTAAAGTTTAAATACATAATACTTCACATTCTCTAAAATTCTTATTCTTATTTCGTATTATAACAATCTATTTAAGTTGTTGTCACATTCATGTAACATGGGATGTTGTTTTTACACTAAATTTCTCTAAAATGCTTATTCTTATTTCGCACTATAACAATTTACTTAAGTTGTTGGCACATTTATGTACCATGRGATGTTGTTTTTACACTAAATTAATGTACGTCATTATGTTCATGTTCACGCAACTTTATTCAAATGAAATTATTAATRTTATGTTGTTAGTGTAGGTCATTATGTTCATGTTCACGCAATTTTATTCAAATRAAATTATTAATGAATTATTAAGGTTAATTAAAGGTTTTCTAAATACACAAACAATAATTGTAAATATAATTCCCTTTAATAATTTTCTAAAATATGAATTTATGCTTCACGTGGCTATGTGAAATACGTGTAATTGACCCCAGAAAAATATCAATCATTGGAATTTTAATTGAAGAAGACACTAGGTGTCCTAAGGAAATCCTTTTGTTTTTTCAATCAATTAATGAAGTTTTCACACTTTTATCTTTATATGAATATACACTTGTTTATTTTATAATGGCATTTTGTTTAATCATTAAAAAATGATATAATTAATTGATTATAAAACACTTTTTTATTCAATTGTTTATTCAATAACTATAGGAATTTTTGAAATTCAATTGACATATCCTTGAATGAGTGACGTAAAAGTTCCTTCGATTTTATGTGACTCTCTTTTGTGCCCTTGATTTGCAATAGCTCACAATACCACACCACATATTCACTTGACATAAAGTTGTGTTAGTTGAAGTTGGTTCCGTCAAGGTTACTTTTTTAACAATACAATGAGATTATTTTGTTTGTGCACATTTTTTTTAACGATGTAATAAGATTCTTTTGTTTGTGCACATTTTGATTATACAATCTTCATGTTTGATTGTGAATCATGGTTGATGGTTGATGTTGTATCCTTCTCTCATAAAAAATTATCATCTTACAATAAATTATGGATATTGAGGAAGTCTTTTGTCAATTTAATGATTGTTGCAAGATTCTTGTTTTCATGAATGATTAAATGAGATCGTAGAAACTTTAGTATTTATTTTAAAAGGTACAAAAGAATGAAGATTTTATAAAAACTTACTTATGCTAATGACATAGTTGGGAATATCGTATGTCAATGACATAGTTGGAAATATCTTACATAAATTCCGTTTTTAATTTTCTTGACTTTTCTCTCCTACCTTTTGAAATTTAAATCATTATTGCAATTTATTATAATAATTCCAAAACAACTTATTGTACTTTGGAAAATGTTAATTTAATCTTTCCCAAAAGTAAAGTTTTCGCACCAAACCTTTTGCATGGATCAGATTATGCTTGTTCATCGAATCTCCTCCTCTTTTGATAAAAAAAACTTTACTAACTTGCTTGGATGAAGATGAATGGTGTCTCGAACCAAACTTGTTCCAAATTTTCATACCATGGGGATATCTTACATAATCCATATTTATGGACAAAATTTGGATCAATTACCATACATAACACAATATTTCTCCTCCAATTTTTTATGTCGAGCCTCTCGATCTATCAAAATCCCTTGGGAAGTAGAAAGAATTATGATCCTCATTCTACCTAGAACTTTTGGAGTTTCTCAATTGAAATAAATTCTCAAACCAAATTTGTTGGTACACTTTAACGTGGTCATATATGTCCTTTTCTTCCTTCTCTGATATTTTAAAATCGATATAAAAAAAATAATAATAACCTTCTTATTGTTCATAATATCAAAAAAGTTTTCACATTGTTTAAGATCATAATCATATTCAAAATATTCACGTTATAACAATTGTTTATCATGACATTGATACAGAATCATATCTTTTTGTCTTGGTACTCTTTCAAGATGATGAAGATTTTCGACTTAAATGTTATCTTCATCCCTTTATTTTTAGATTGTGGTCGATTTTGGACTTAAATGTTATCTTCATCCCTTTATTTTTAGATTGTGGTTTTATATGTTGTAGTTATACTTTAGTTTCAAATTTAATTTTAAGTGTGTTATTATATGCAAAATGTAAATATGTAAGATTTTGAATTATAGTTTAGTTTCAAATTTAATTTTAAGTTTGTAATTAAATACATAGTGTAGTTGTGCAATATTTCTATTTAAGTTTATATATAAGTATTTATAATAAATTAATATTGTTAAATTCAAATAGTGTGATTGGATTTTGAGGGTTTCATTATGTAATATGGTTAAGATTCAAAACTTGTTATCGAGAGAAGGAAATACCAAAAAAATTAGCCATGTTAAGAGTTGGTGTGGCCCAAGCAAAGTGTGATCTTTGAATGATTTTGACAACTTAAATACCCTAAATAACGATTTCTTATACCAAAATTAACAATCAAAAATTTATATACATTAATATTAATTATTAAAAATTTAAATTTAAATATTTAATTATTTTTATGTTTTAATATTTGATTATTTTTATGTATGTCAAAATGAATTCAGTGTAAAAATTACCACTGGTAAATACAATTAAGATTTATAACTTTTTACAAATATCAAACAAAAAATAAAATAAAAACCACTAGTGAAAGGGCCTTTATCTTTTTTATATTCTAAATAAAAGAATAATAACAAAGCAGAAAAATAAGAAAAGAAAACCAAAAGAAACGCTGGGAACAATTATTGTAACCAGAAGAAATGAAAACGCTCCTATTAAAACGATCATCATAACCACAAATGAAAATACGAATAAAGCCAAAATGTGTGTCCGCTACTTTGCAACATGCACATATTATGTTATAGGATGATAGCTTACATTAAAATTCAAAGTACCACGAAGCTGAATGAAACAAGGGAAGCAATGTTGCATACAGTGCTTCCTTAATAATTGTATGTACTTAATAATTATCTAGAGATACTGCATTATCGTTGAAGCCTCAATGGGGCAAGCATATTGACTAAGGACACTTGCACATGAAGGAAAAACACAGCTTACAACAAAACAAAATTAATTTCATATGTATAATTAAATTTACTATTTAAATTTCATTGAAAATAATTATCAATATTGATATTTTTATTATAATTATAATTAATTATTAAGTTAAGTGAAATTATTTGTTTATATTAATATTTTGATTATGATTATTATTAATTATTATTATAATTATGTTTATTATTATTATAATATTAGTATTAGTATTTGTTAGTGAAATTAATTATTAATAGACGAAGAGGCAGTATATTCCATTTTGATTATGTTATGTTAATTATGGTTGATTGTTGGGAGTGTGATTGTTCTCAACTACGATGTTGCACAAAGACTTAGTTCAAGATGGCTGAAATGATATAGCTATAATTATACAATTTTTGAACAAATGAATTCAAGAATTCCAAATGATATTCAAGAATTCAAAATTTTACTATGGTAGACAAGAACCCCTTTGAATAAAAAAAGGGGTTCTATGTTTTCATTATCTTGATGAAAATAATAATCAAATTCATGGCCACTTAGTCCCTCTCAGACATCACAAAAGATTATAATGGCAGATAATCAAATGATAATTAAGGTTATGTAGTCGCAACAATCAACCATTCATGATTGTTGCTGCCAAGATCTGTTTTCATGGTCGCTTAGTCCCTCTCAAACATAACAAGATTATGCTGCATAATATTATTAGCCATCTCGATGACTATGGATCGTTGCAAACATCAAAGCATTCAGATCTGTCTTAAATCTTATCCTTAAGCATGGAAGCTTAATCCCTACCAACGACGAGTTTGAAAAAGGGAGAATATTATTATGCAATAAAATGCTTCTTTGCTAAGGAAGTTTATTCTCTCATGTATGAATAGACTAAGAGGCAGAAGTTTGAAAAGCTTATGCATCAAAGAAGACATCTCATCATCAGATGAAGATAAAATCAATGACAGTGAGACAGGAAGGGTTATATTCATGGCAGTAAAAGATTCTGACAAAGAAGACTCCGTAGAAGAATATGAAGAAGTCGAAGAAGGATATGAAGAAGTCGAAGACGAAATTGAAGAGGCAAAATTTGACTATCGAGAAGAATTAATGTGTGTCATAGAAGTTTTCAAAATAGAAAAGAAGAAAAACAAGAAACTACGAGCAGAACTAGACAAGAAAAATGACACTCTAGAATTAGAACAATTGATCACAAGATTGAAGGTTCAAATAGAAGAAGATAAAAGAATTGAAGAAGCACTCAAATAACAACTAGAAGAAAAGGACAAGTTATTTGGAAACTTGGAAGCAGATATTGTCATACTAGGAAAGGATATTCAAAAGAAAAATATGCAGAATAACTCAAAAGTTCTGAATGACATTATCAACAGTCAAAAATCTCATCTTGACAAGTCTGGACTTGGATACAATCAGAAAGAAAAGGGATCAAGCTCCAAAACAACAGAGCAAGAAACAAATCCAAAAAGCTATGCAAAAACAATCAAAGGGGATAGGAAGATGTACAGGGAAGATTACAGGGACACTCCTCCACCGAGAAGATTCAGATTTCATAATCAACAACAGACAGATAGGCCTCAAGAAGAAGAAGGATTCATAAGAGCGCCTTCTTTCAGAAGATCTTCAACTCCTAGGTATCAAACTATATTTTTTGGTTTATGTTATGCATGTAATAATTTTGGACATAAAGTTGTGAATTACAGAGTTAACAACATGGACAATAAAAACTTTAAGAGTCATACACAAAGGGGTTACTCAAGAAGACCTAGTGAAACACAAAGAAGAAGTTACAACAAGTTTGAATCTTTGAGCACTGAAGTGGAATGTTACAAACGTAACATTTTTGGACACATGGAAAAAAATTGTAGAATGACAGTCTGTCCTAAAGAACCTCAATAGAATAACAACAGTCACAGACAAGAACCTCAAAAAATGACATGGATAAGAAAGCAAGAACAGTATAGCAATTAAGAATGCACAGTCGCTCTACAAGCTAAGCAGAAGAAACACAGTTGGTATGTTGACAGTGGGTGTTCAAAACACATGATAGGTGATAGAGACAAATTTCTTACACTGTGAAAGGAAAGAAATGGATTAGTCTCCTTTGGAAATGATAATTCAGCCAAAATCATTGGAGAAGGCACAATCTGAATTGGGAACAAGAATAAAAAGGCACAAAATGTTCTACTGGTAGAAGATATGAAACATAATCTTCTAAGTGTGAGTCAAATGTGTGACC
>ML776896.1:81337-95916 GCA_009831015.1 Picea engelmannii | reverse complement strand
AGTATATCAGATGGACGTAAAATCAGCTTTTCTGAATGGGGAACTTGAAGAAGAAGTCTACATTGAACAACCAGAAGGATTTCAGTTGTCAGAGAACACAGATTATGTGTGTAAATTAAAGAAGGCCTTGTATGGTCTAAAACGGGCTCCTAGAGAAGGGTACTCTAGATTGGACAAGTATCTACAGCAGGCAGGGTTCAGAAAAGGAAGTGCAGACAGCAACCTCTACATCAAGGTAAGTGAAGGTAATATTTTATTCATTGAAGTTTATGTTGATGATATTATTTTTGGTAGTGATGATGACAGGTTAAGCCAGAAATTTGCAAAAGATATGTAGAATGAATTTGAAATGTCATTACTTGGAGAACTATCCTTCTTTTTGGGACTTCAGATACATCAAAGTTACCAAGGAATCTTAATTTCTCAAACCAAGTATATCATAGAAATGCTAAAGAGGTTTGGAATGGAAGATTGCAAACCAGTTATCACTCCCATACAAACCAGTTGCAAGTTGAGCAAAGATGATGATTCGAAGTCTACAGATCAGAAGCAATACATGTCAATGATTGACAGCCTACTATATGTGACAGCATCCAGACCATATGTAATGCAGGCAGTTGGACAGGTGGCATGATTTCAAGCAGCACCAAAGGAGTCACATGTGTTAGCAGTGAAGAGGATTTTCAGATATCTCAAAGGAACATAAGAGTTTGGATTATGGTATCCAAAAGGAAAGGATCTATCACTTATTGCCCTCACAGATTCAGATTGGGCAGGTTGTATCGTTCTACTTGAGTGAGTGTTTAGTATCATGGATAAGCAAGAAACAATCATCAGTGTCTTTATCTACAGCCGAGGCAGAGTATATTGTAGCATCATCATGTTGTACATGGGTTCTTTGGATGAAACAAACTCTGACAGATATACATGTTGAGTATGATGAGCCCATTTCAATCTATTGTGATAATAAAAGCGCCATCGTTATCTCGAAGAACCCAGTGATGCACTCCAAGATGAATCACATTCCAATAAAGTATTACTTTCTACGAGAGTAGGTTGCAAAAAGGAACATCAGAGTTGAGTATGTGGGCACCAAAGAACAAGTGGCGGACATCTTCACAAAACCACTTCCATGGGAATCCTTTGAATATCTTCTCCAGAAACTTGGAGTTATTTCTACTCCAAAATGAATTCTTTTTTAACGGTTATCTTATATGTCTTAGATTTACACAAGGAAGCACCATAAGAGGACAGTTCAGTCAGGGGGAGAAGCCCCGGATGGAAAGATACCTTTGTCATTGATGACAAAGGGGGAGAGATTTATCAGATGCAGAGGACAAAGGCATGGTTCTAGGGGGAGCATGAGTGATATGATTTCAGTGTTTCATCATAGTGTTTCCATCAATGTCAAAGGGGGAGATTGTTAATTAAGGTTGGTTGTCATTGATGTCAACCCTTGAAGAAATCCTCGTAGCACAAAGGTTGGGTAATGGACCCAAGATTGTTTGATGTAAATATAACTCATTATTGTCTTGTCATGGTTGATAATAAGTAGAAATGGATGAACTCCAAAGTGGTCCCCTTATGGTGAAATCCCTCACGGGAAGATGTTTTGCGGATTGAGAGAACCCATGCTTATTTTTGGAATAATGAGATGAACGCTAGTGAATTTTTTAGTGAAACTATCCTAGATGGATAAGTCTTCTCATGCCATTTCCGATGGTATGTGGAACGTCACATAACTCCTCATGGCTAGAGAGTTATGGCCATGAGAAGTTGGAGAACCCAAGTTTGGGTAATGGACCCAAGTTTGTTTGATGGATAATAGTATGAGTTTTGATGTATTTTCAAGTAATACTATTCTATATGGATATTACATGTCATTCCATTTATGGTGGTATGTGGAACGTCACATAACTCCTCACGGTTTGAGAGTTATGGCCTTACAAAGTTGGAGGACCCTCATATGTCATCTAGAAGCCCCAAAAGGTCAAAGTAGTCAAAGTGGTTTAAGAGATTTTAAAAGGTAAATAATAAAGTGAAGTGGTGAGTGTACTATAATTCAAAGTGAATACAAAATAAATTAATTCAATAATAAATTTAATGGAGAAATTAGAAGTAGGTTAACCCTAAAATAAGGAAAGTGGGCAAAGTGACCTAGAAGATGTTTTAAAGGAAGCTACTTGGAGAGTATAAATCAGAGGCAAGGCTCTCTCATTTAAGACACACTTGAGAATATTGAATACCTATAGGTTTCTGAGGTAACCAAAGGATATCTAAGCCGAATTTCTGAGGAAAGTGAAGAATAGAAGGCTGGAATTCAAGGAAGGATAAATTCTTTTGATGATACTTTCTAAGGTATGTTTTTTTCAGGTTATCTCACCATTTTCGCAAGAACTATTTTTATAGAATGATTCAGACCATGAAACTGTTATTCCATTGAGGAAACATATCCAAGTATCTGTGGTAAAAAAATAATCTTGTGGGTCGTTGTATTTTTTGAGTTACAGTCCATGGAAAATAGGGTTTGTGGCTAGTCCTGAAACTAGTAAAAAACATGTGTTTCGGGTAAAAACGTCAACTTCTTCATAATAGATCCAAATTCAATAAGACCAAATGTGTTGGCTAGAGTATAGTCTGTAGTACGATGTGTAACAGTTTCAGATCAATTCAACAAATATTCTGTGTGGGGCATGCTCTACAAGGTTGCTCTCTAGAATAAACTAGAATTCAGCAAGGTGTGCCATTTTTTCAATAACTCCTTTTCTGAGAGGTTCCAAGTAGTGAAACCTGAAGGAATTGCATAAAACGCATTGAATAACATTGTGTATCAGTTTCATATATTTATTCATTACATGCACAAAGTTATTATTATTTCAAGTTAGGGTTGTTAACTAATCCAAAACTAGTCTTGTGAGACTAAAGAAACGTTTGATGAAAATAATAGTCTCTTGTTGTTAAAGTTAAGGAAGGTTTGCAGGTATGTGATCATATAAACGAGGTCTATTACAGAGTTACAAATCATATTTGGATGATGAAATTGATGAGGGCTTTTGGTTGAGGTACAAGTTGGGTATGTGGTTGAGACAAGTAGTTGATGAGTTGGCACATACATGAGGTGTATAGTTGCTAATGTTGGTACATATTGATGAGTCATAGTTGATGAGTACTTGACACATGATTGGTACATACTTGGTACATGGTTGGTTGCACTTGTTTATGGTACAGGTTGATTACAGATTGTTTGGTACAAGTTGGTGCATGGTTGATGCACTTGTTTTTGGTACAGGTTGATGCATGGTTCATCTTATTGGTACAGGTTGTTTGGTACATGTTTACAATGATATATCTCACGGTGATAGTGTGACAGTGGTTCTATCATTCTACTTCTACTTCAGGGCAGTTGGACGGGGCAAGGACAGGTGGTTGTAGCCACCTTTCGGTTGTAGCCGGAGAACATAGGGGGTTGTAGCCTCCTTCTGGTTGTAGCCATAGAATTGGGGAGTTGGAACTTCCCTCGGGTTGTAGCCTGAGAAACTAGGGGGTTGGAGCCTCCTTCTAGTTGCATCTAGAAAACAAAGGAAGTTGGTGCTTCCAATGAATGTAATTCTTCAAGACATATAATATAAATCATTTTGTGGTTTTCTCCCGATTTGGGTTTCCATGTAAAACACCAGTGTACTGTGTATGTGTGTGATTGTTCATTTCTTATTGCTCATTATTGGATAATAATTCTACATTGATATAAAACTTGGATTATTTGGAGAAAAGAGATTATAATTACACTATTATTGATTCACCCCCCCTCTCAGTAATCCAACAAAAGTAAGTATCCCTTGTGGTCATAATTCGAGGATACCTCTAGTAAGGTCTTGTACTATTTAGTAGCATCTAGAATTAGTCATATGCATGAAACCAGATACTAACCCAATTACAATTTGGACTCTTACCCAAGGAGTGCTACTCACAAATTACCATGAAAAACACATAAAAAATAATGAAAACAAATATAAAAAAAAATATGTTTATCAAAACTTAGAGAATAGGCAAAAGGAACATTTTGTGAAGTTTCAGTGAAACCTGCACAGAGAACCTAGCTAGACAAATTCACACAAAGCTTGCAAAAGAAACAAAGAGAGAGAAGCAAGAATAAGATAAAGAATAATTGAATTGTATTAACTGAATGGTAGAATAACTAATACACATGATATACTCTACATGGCTAAGAATAATGCGTCATAGTAGTGATCTAGAGAGATCTTGACACTCTCTGACAAACCATAGTTATATGCCACCTAGTCCTAGTTAATTATCCATGAAATCATTAGTTAATTGAGTCACACATGTGGAGGTGAGAGAAACAAGTGAATGCACATGATATGCGCCCTCCTGGCCACATGCATGTGGTATGCACCCTCCTGGTGAGAAAACCGAGGTGAACATGCAATTGTTGGTGATAAAAATCAAGGTTGACATGCATGAGTTGCCTCCACTAGTCTAACTGAAATGTAACTGAGTGAAACTAAAGAGGGAAGGTGCCCCATTTTATAGTAGGCACCTTGTTTTGTAGGGAATATTCTTAGTAGAGAATATTCTCATCTATGGATAGCACCTTCAACATTAGACTACAAAACTTAGGAAAATGAATTACTAGGTGAGTGTGTAATATCTCCAACACCACTAGGGTGAAAATAAAAAATGGGTCTCGACAATAAGGCCATGTTAGGTACCCATTTTACAATGCATTTAATGAATGAACATTGAAAAAAGAGGAAAGAGGGGAAACCTCATGGGAAAATCCCCCCCCCCCCACCAAAGTACAAGGCATAAAAAATGAAGAAGGAAAGAAAGATAGATGCTAAGCAATTGTGTCTTTCACTCCAAGACAGTCACGTAAAATGTGGAACTTCTACTTAGTGAAATTATTGGTGAAGATGTCGATAGTCTATTAGAAGGATGGATAGTACTACAAATCGATGATCGTATCATCAATCGGCTCTATGATGCAATGCATATAGATCTCGATGTGTTTAATTTGTTGTCGTTGCACTGGATCTTTGCAAAATATGAGTGTGCTCTGGTTGTCACACAAGATGACAGACGGATGATGGAAATGGATACCGAGCTCAATGAGGAAGTTCAGAAGCCAAAGTGTCAAAATAATGATGTTTATCGCTCCTTTGTACTCGACCTATGTTGATGATAAAGAAATCACTGACTGCTTTTTATTTGACCAACAGATGGGATCAGAACCCAAACTAAGCACGTACCCAGAGGTGGACTTGTAATCTGTGTTATTTCCAGCCCAATTAGAATCTGTGAAGCCCATGAGATCCAATGCACAACATGTTTCATAGAGAATCCCATAACTGATGGTACCCTGAACATATATGAGGATGTGTTATGTGCTTGGCAGCCTTCCATTGTAGCACATGCAGCTCCTACATGTACATGGAAACTACCCCTACTACATATGGGAGATCTGGTCGAGTGTGGGTGAGATATATAAGGCTCCTCACAAGGTGGTGTCCACGTCCCTACCATCCTCAAGATGTACCCCAGACAAGAAGGGTGTGGTTGTAGAATTGCAGTCTGTCATGTGGAATCTAACAAAGAGATCCCTGACATACTTAGTATGAGACAACTTGATGCATGAAGCATCTTGGTTGATCTCAAGAACAAGGAAAAATTGAAGTGGCCCCATGTCTGTCATAGAGAATCTGTCATGCAAAATGTCTTTGACTGCAGTAATTGTTGAGGTTGGGCTACCTCTAATCAAGAGATCATCTACATATAGTACTAATATCAACAAAGAGTCGGTAATCCTCAACATATACACATTAGGATCTGATTTACATCTAAAAAATTCTAAGAAAGCAAATAAGAATCCATCTTTGCATACCATGCTCTAGGCGACTGCTTGAGGCCATAGAGCGACTTTTTTAGTCGACATACTAGAGATGAGTTATGTATGAACCCTTGAGTTTGTTCCATGTAAATATTCTCTGAGAGATCCCTGTGAAAAAAGCCATTCTTCACATCCATTTGGTGAACTTCCCAACCGCTAACTAGGGCCATCCGCATGGATTCCATCTTTTCTACTAAATAAAATGTCTCATCACAGTTAATCCAATGAATATGTTGAAATCCTTTAGCAACCAATCTTGCCTTGCACCTTCTCACATGTTTGTATGCTTCCCTCTTAGTCCTATGGACCGATCTACATCTGACAAAATTCCTATCTAAAGGAAGTGGAACTAGATCCCAAGTCTCGTTCTGGAGGAGAGAGTTGTACTCCTCATGCATAGTGGCTTCCTTTTATCGCACAGTTTGTAGTTAGCAAGAAAGGCTATAAAATAGAGAGCCAAACTGGCATAACAGGAACCTATCCCACCCAATGTCACCACGATGGGATGGTTCTTTCTCTTTAGGGAGGTGAGGCCTAGGCGAGACATCCCCAGTGACCTGGTGCTTTGAAGAGGTTAAAGGATAATCAGACAATGACAAGTTTCCCCTTTCACAAATCACCACCAAAACAAATAGTCCGGCTTATAGCCAACAAAGATAACCAAGTAGAATCTCTGCCCGAGAACAAAGAAACAATAAATTGATATATGTAGGCTTTTGTTAGTACTTCATATATATCAACGATTATCTAGTATTCAATATAAGCAATTTGAATATAAATATTGACGGAGTCCATGTTTATCAATAACAATAAAGATCATGTCACTTCATCAATAATTATTAAAATGATGAGGGATTCAATGTAATAAACCAACACTTCAATTAACTTATGCCTAAATCACCATTCAATTGCTTAGAAGACAAAACGTTGTTGCATCAATGATATAATAGCAAAGAATGACGTCAGCATTTAGGGTTAGTAGGGTTAGCTAGAGCTAGGGTCAGTGTAGTTAGGGTTTAAGATTTCAAAGGGTTTGGGAGTTGTTTTGATCAATTTCACTTCAACGATGGAGGTCTTAGGATCAGTGCCTTCTAGGGTAAAATGGAGTCAATTTAAAGGAGGACACAAGGGTTGAAGGAGGATGGCTAAGGACTAGAGGGAAGAGCTCTAAACTGTTGCTATGGCAGGGCCTCAGAGACAAAACCCTAGGGGAGAGAGGCTCACTCTGGTGTTGCTATGGCAAGGCCTTGTGCTCTCTCTTCCTTCCTTAGATGGAAAAAATGGCTAGCATAAAAGATAAAGTCAAGACAAGAGAGTCAAATGAGGGAGAGTGTTGCTACAACAAGGCTCTATCATCAAACCCTAGAAGAAAAATGGACCTAAGTGTAGATAACCTAGGCCTGGGACATCTTCTCCTTCTTGACCTCAAACAGGTACGGCTAGCAAAGAGATAAGAAGAGAAAGGAGTGTAGCTACGGCTAGGCTCTCTTTTTCCTATTCAATGGCTAAAAAGCTCTCTATCAGGGGACATGAGACAAGGACCTACTTATGTGCTTGTCACCTAGGGTTTTTATTCAGAAAATTATAAACATTTGCAAGAATATAAGACTACAACCATTCATTCAAGAAGTTTTTGCAGAAAAAACACCTACATATCACCATGAAATATTATGCAAACCCTAGTTGTAACACCTTCCTTCAAGAGAATTGCCAAAATATGCCAAAAAGGTCTTCCTTCAACAAGTGTGACTTCCTTAAATAAGCCAAACACCCAAGATAGGGCACAAATTTAAGACCTCACTAATGAGTGAGTCAGTTGTCAGGAAAAAATGAGAGTGAAAATCTCTCATTTATAAAAAAAACCTTGACCTAATTTTACATTTTAGGTCAAGTAAAAGGTCGACAAGGCCAAATTATCAAAATCATATTTTTTTACATTAAATTATCAAATTAAAACCCTAATTGAGCTATAAAGAGATAAGAAGCCCCTTCTACAGAAAATGGGGCATCCTGGAGCAAAATGTTAGCCCTCCTTGGGCTTCTCCAACCTGCCACACGTGCCAATACTGCCAATTCTACCTCCCAAAACGTCCATATAGCTGGATGACATCATGGCTATGATGGGTGACGTCCTAGGCCTTCCAGGACCAATGTTCCACTGAAAAAGGGCAAATCCCCCTAGGTCAAGCTCTATCGGGGTGCCTTCGGTGAAACGTCCTCTTCTTCTCCGGTGCAAGACATCGATCCATCTATGTCTTATCTTTTCCCCATGGTGGGGTCTCAGCGTCCATCTGATGGGCTCTCCAGCCCCATGGAGGTGTGAACTGATCATTTCCCCATGTGTACCAGTCCAAATGGTACTTTTCCATCGGGTATGGTCCTGCACATCAAAGGCTACGCCCTCCATGGGCTCATCAGTCACAGGGATCATAGCAATGTCAATCACATCTCATCATTAATATTATTAAACACATGCATAAAATCCCTAATACATCAATCAATAGCTCAAAGACATTACACAAGCCTGCAATACAAGTCTGGGGCAAAGGAAGGGCTTCCTATTGGGCTAGTGTCCACAGAAAAAGGAAAGTTCCCAGAGAGACCTCATCCAAGCCACGTAAGTGGATGATGTGATCAGGGGATGTCCAAGCATGTGGGTGGAGTAAGGGCCAAGGATGAAACGTGTTACATGTGGGTGCCTTTGTAGAAGGCGAGTTGTCCCTGTCATGGATGCATTTTTCCAAGCCCATTCTTGCCTTTATTCTTTTTATTCTTTTATTTGCTTTTTTTGGTCAAAATCTAATCAGGGGAAATTGCCTTGACATGGTGACCAGAGCTAACAGTGTTACACACAAGTACTTTCGCAGAGATGAGAAGGTTGGATCGTGATGAGACACCCTTTCCCTTGGCCATGCAACCAAGAGTCACTACCCTGGTGTGGTAACCAGCTGGTGGCAATGTCATACTACTAGGTACCGATGGACCTAATAGGTTGGCTCATGATGAGACCCCCTATCCTCTTATTAGGTCTTGTTTTATTATTTCTTCGGGTCCCTCTTGTTTCTTGCTGAGAAGCTTTTTATTGCTTTCTCCAGGATCCCTGGGCGAAGTATCTCAAGGTTCATTTTTAGGACTTTATCTTTTACCAGCTTGCTTTTACCTTATGGCCTTTAGCCCCTTCTTCCCATGAGGTAAGGTGCAGTCTTGAAATAGGTCAACCCAATGCCTGGACAAGGGGAATGGGATAGGTGAGCAGGAAACAAGATGTAAGAGTGGTGCTATGATGGGAGCGGACGATGGCTTTTCAGAAATCCCCCTAGTGGAAAACCTAAACCTACAGACACAGGCCTTCTAGGAAACCTTGTCAATCTCCCCAAACATGGTCAAGTGAGAAAATGTAAGATCCAAGAAGTCGTTAGAGATAAGAGGAACCAGATGCATATATTTAAAGGTTTCAATGATCAAAGGTGACACATACCATGATACCTAGACCAATTACCTCATGGAGCAAGAACCTCTTGTGATACAGGACCAATCTGATGGTTATGGATGTTGTTGTTGCTATCAATACAAAAGATGATGGGATAAAAAGATGATCCCTTCAGGGCTATGCTCAGATCAATCCTGCTCTCGGTACTCCATGTCTAGGACCTGTGGGCCTTAAGACATGATCTCCTAGTTATCCCTAAAAAGTGGGGATAACATCTGGCTCCAACTCGGGGACATGTGCTCACTGTAGAGCGCATGAGAACCTCAACATCTCTGGCATAACCTGCAAACCTGCTCAATCTCGATAGAAGTATCAGTAACAAAATTAGGGTGGTAATGCCACCCCAACATACATATAGATGTATATATACTAAAATAAAAAAATCAATATGAGAATGTAAAGCAAAGTACCTACCTTTACTTACCTGTTGGTTGGATGTTTGATGTAGTCAAACGACCAGTGTAGCCAATCCAACAATGTCCCCTGATACCTGCCTTTGTGCTTCATCATAAACCAAAATAGTGATAAATCAAGCACAAAAATGTCATGAGTTAGACTATATCATATCATCGAAAATCTCAAAGTCTAACTCATGGAAGCAGGTGGGAGGGAAAAAATCCTGCCAAGTCCATCTCTAACAAAAGTACTCAATCCACTTCAGGAAGGGGTCAAGAAAATTCCAAGGTTCAGAACACTGACTCAAAAGGTCGGCTCACTGGCTACCTAAGATGTTCTCATACTGTGAAGTATGGGAAGGGATTGATAAGGATTTATTAGACGACTGGCAAATTCTCAAGGGATAACTGAAAAACTGAGAAGATACACTTAGTCTTGTAACATTCAACCAACCCTTGGACTCTAGGGTTTTCCCGAGAGGAAACTCAATCAAAAGCATACTTCCCAACCACAACTCTAGCAACACAACAAAGTATAGTAATCGGAAGTGGTTGGGGAGAATCATCACAAGGATCCTCCTTTAAGCAAAGGAGGTCCTTACCTGTATTAAGACCTAAGCACAGTCATGGTTGGTAATCATCTTCATGGAGAGAATCCAAGTGCTCAGAAGGGTAATCATCAAAAATCTCAAGGTAAGACTAAAAGTCATCAGGAAAACAAGGTACTAGGTCATCCTTGATTTTTTGAAAAGTACGGGTAAAAATCTCATCTCCTTGTTTCCACTGACCAAAAGTAATTTGTTGTGATAATTGCAAGGGCAACACTTGGAAATGATTCTCAGTGTCATAGATGGGATCCAGGTCATAACAAACTATATCCCACCTACGTCTCCCAACATGTATGAACTCATTAATGTTATCAACAATGTCACTATTTGTGTCATAATATGCAGGGTTTGAAATATTTGAAAATTTATTCTCCTCCTCCTCATTTCCCTCATCATAAAGTAAAGCATCATCAAAAACTAGGGGAGGAGGGAAACTTATTGTTTCTTCTCGTGTAGGGGCTTCAAGGAATTTAGCATTTTCAGCATGTGTTATTGTTTCATCCTCATGGATTGCTTCTTTGTCTTCGATTGTACAGTAAGGAATATCCATTTTGTTCAAGGCTTTCATTTCTCCTTCATTTTATGAATCAAGGAACAATGTGTCATCGGTATCCTGAAAAGGGAAACAACTAACCTCATTATCGTTCTATTGTGCAGGAGAAACAAGCTCTTGGATGGCCTTATCAGAAGGAGGAGCACAGGTTGATACTTCATTATCTTGCTTAGGTTGTTGCTCCTTAATCACGTCCTCATTCTGTTGGTCAAAAAAATGTTCCCTTCTCTCTTGTGGATCTTCAACAAAGGTTTCAAGGGAAACTAGTTTTATCAAGCTAAGAGTGTCCATGGTATGGTCAATGGTTATGGACAAGGAGATATTCTTTTCGATTTGAATGGCCATGTTGTGAGCTTTTGCAAGTGTTTTTGGACCCTTTTTATTTAGGAGGAAGCCTAAATGCCCTAGAAGTCCATTGGTATAAAGATAGATGAGATAGTTACCTTTAGGACGATAGCTTTCAATAATGTGGTATAGCAACTTCTGAAATATAACCCTGAAATCTTTGATGGTCTCATCCTTTGTTTGTTTTATGCATTCAAGACCTCTCATCAATGATTGGATATCTTCCATTTTCAAAACCCACCTTGCAAGAAAGATTTCTTCAAATTGGTCCATAGATGTGACGCTGGCAGTTGGAAGATTATCATACCATCTTCTAGCCTCTCCATGTAGAGTGGCAGAGAAGAGTTTCATTACCAAGTCTTCGGTGTCATCACTGACAAGGCGGTACTGAAAGAAAGTCCAGAATTTTCTCATGTGATAATTGGGACTTTCTCCATCGATGCCATCAAATCTAGGGAGCCAATTTTTATAAAAGGGGGGCATTCGTCTGGGATATCCCGTGATTTTACTCATGTGCAAAGGTTTGTAGTTCCCTAGATCCCATTGTGAAGTCATATTTGGCTTCATCATCAGTGGAGTCGCCAGGTAGTTTTCTTGAAACTATCAAAAGATAAGGGAAAAAACCCAAAGTGGAGTCGCCATGTAAGCTTATAAGATAGAAACCATAGGGGCAAAGCTTACCGAAAAAGTGTCGTGTGAGGAAGGTTTGAATCAGTGTTCCCTAGAAACGACGTCGAAATGTTATCGCACAGTTTGTAGCTAGGAAGAAAGGTTATAAAGTAGAGAGACAAACTGGCGTAACAGGAACCTATCCCACTCAATGTCACCACGATGGGATGGTTCTTTCTCTTTAGGGAGGTGAGGCCCAGGGGAGACATCCCCGGTGACCTGGCCCCTGGGGCTTTGAAGTGGCTAAAGGATAATCAGACAATGACAAGTTCCCCCCTTCACAGATCACCACCAAAACAGATAGTCCAGCTTATATCCAACAAAGATAACCAAGTAGAATCCCTGCCCGAGAACAAAGCAACAATAAACTGATATATGCAGGCTTTGGTTAGTACTTCATATATATCAACGACTATCTGGTATTCAATATAAGAAATTTGAATATAAATATTGACGGAGTCCATGTTTATCAATAACAATAAATATCATGTCACTTCATCAATAATTATTAAAATGATGATGCATTCAATGTAATAAACCAACACTTCAATTAACTTATGCCTAAATCACCATTCAATTGCTCAGAAGACAAAACATTGTTGCATCAATGATATAATAACAAAGAATAACGTCATCATTTAGGGTTAGTAGGGTTAGCTAGAGCTAGGGTTAGTGTAGTTAGTGTTGTGGGGTTATTCTACCCTACGGACTAACAAGCTAGGGCTTAAACTTGCATGCAGATCATGACCCTTAAGAAATTACTTTTAACCTTCTACCCCAAACCTAAAACCCTTTTTCGCATGCAAACATGGAAAGAATCAACTAACCTTTTTATCGACGGTCGGTGTAGATCCTCCGTTGAGCCTTATCTCCTTGCTTTTGCTGCTCCTTCCAAAAAGTGATCCTACAATCAAGACAAAACTACGAATGCATGCTATTGATCTACTAGAGGGTTAGAGATTAAACATAAATCAAATAAAACATATAAGACTCATGTATTTGGGACGGGAAAAGTATCTTTTTATTAATCTCAATACGAATCAACTTACAATGATTATAGATACCGACCACCGTTCCTCGATCCTGATCCCGGGCTCCTCCTCTTCTTTGTCCTCCAACTACTTTGCTTGAATTCTCCTAAAGCTTGAGGAAAGGCTAAAGGGTTGGGACAAAACAGACTCGGCAATTGGGCAGAGTTTCTTTGCTATGATTTTCCTCCTCTAAATAGTACCCCTACCCCTTCTTTTATAGGCTAGAAGGAGCTAGGGTTTTAGGTGAACTCTCGGCCATGCATGGCTGGGAGTTCCAGTTAACTGACCCAAAGCTTCTTGTTTCGTCGGAAACTTTCCTGATTTTTTGCTTTGTTAGGTAAACGCTGGCTATAGTGGGCAAGCCAACGTTTCAACGCATGTAGTATAAGGCATGCCAGTGTTCCAACGCGCCCAGTGATAGGTTAGGATGCAGGTTACTTAATTTAAGAGGTTTTTTGAAGAGTCTGTTCAGCATGGCTTTGGCAATGAAGGGCAATGAGTTGGCTTGATGCCAAGTAAGCAGGGATAGTGCAATTTAGGGTTATAACAGATGCCCCCTAATGTGTGAGGTCAGAAGAGCATCTGATGGCCGAAATACATTACCAATTCTTTACCAATCTGTACTGATATGCTGAATGAGTAAGCCCAGGAATCAGGAATCAAGAGGTGTTGTCTGCAAAAAATATCAAATGTATCACCGAGGCGGGCATACCCATGCTCAGGATAAAATAGAACCATGGCCACCAATCAAATACACTGTAGATCCATGTCAAATAAAGAGTAGCCGCGAACAATACACAGCGGAGCTACATCTCAAAATCAGAAAGATATACATAGAAAGTATCCATCTCTCAGAAGCTGATTCGGCCTGATGGATGTACTTCAGAGCTCGAGCAACAACTTCAAAATCTTCTAAACTCGGGTAGGAGTGTAATATGAGTGTACGACTGAACTACTCAGAGGTCTTCGACGGCTCGTCGGTTGTGGACTTGATAATCTTGATGATCGGACTGAAGGCTTCAGTGATTTCGAACAAAGACTTGATTGGACGTTCAGGATGGCTGGGTATGCGGACAAGAGACATATTGCAGAGTGTCTGACTCAGGCTAAGTAACAAAACTTCCCTTGGACAATAGGACGACAAGTGATCAGACTCAGGCATCATATCTGTTAATCATAAGTCTACGAAGCAGGAGGCAACGCAAACTCTCCATATGTTTGGAAGAGTAACCAAACGGTGGAGGACACAACTCAATATAGCGAGCAAAGCTTCCTAAGGTCGTACTACATTCCAAAGTCTGATGAATCAAACGGACAGATGTGCTATATCCAAGGGCGACTCATGATGCTGCCAATAAAGAAAATACTTTTCCCATCCTCTTTTTGGGGTATATTTAATTTTTTTGTTCTTTTTTAGTATTCTGAAAAGAATAAAGAAATATTACGTTACAGTGGAGGAACGAGCATAGCAAACATACAAGCTCAAGGCACAAGGACAAGACTGATGTTCTAGGAAATGATACTCGGGAAAAATCCTCCAGTGGCCAAAGGTGTTAAGACGCAAAAGAAAACTGTTACTA
>ML776896.1:45302-69078 GCA_009831015.1 Picea engelmannii | reverse complement strand
CCTTTTTATCGACGGTCGGTGTAGATCCTCCGTTGAGCCTTATCTCCTTGCTTCTGCTG
Organism: Picea engelmannii; assembly: GCA_009831015.1. Classification (NCBI taxonomy): domain Eukaryota; kingdom Viridiplantae; phylum Streptophyta; class Pinopsida; order Pinales; family Pinaceae; genus Picea; species Picea engelmannii. The sequence continues at coordinate 69,019 of ML776896.1, read as the reverse complement.
CTCCTTCCAAAAAGCGATCCTGCAATCAAGACAAAACTACGCATGCATGCTATTGATCTACTAGAGGGTTAGATATTAAACATAAATCAAATAAAACATATAAGACTCATGTATTTGGGACAGGAAAAGTATATTTTTATTAATCTCAATACGAATCAACTTACAATGATTATAGAGACCGGCCACCGTTCCTCGATCCTGATCCTGGGCTCCTCCTCTTCTTTGTCCTCCAACTGCTTTGCTTGAATTCTCCTAAAGCTTGAGGAAAGGCTAAAGGGTTGGGACAAAACGGACTCGACAATTGGGCAGAGTTTCTTTGCTATGATTTTCCTCCTCTGAATAGTACCCCTACCCCTTCTTTTATAGGCTAGAAGGAGATAGGGTTTTAGGCGAACTCTCGGCCATGCATGGCTGGGAGTTCCAGTTAACTGACCCAAAGCTTCTCGTTCCGTCGAAAATTTTCCTGATTTTTTTCTTTGTTAGGTAAACGCTGGCTGTAGTGGGCCAGCCAGCATTTCAACGCGTGCAGTATAAGGCCTGCCAGCGTTCCAACGCGCCCAGTGATAGGTTAGGGCGCGGGTTACTTAATTTAGGAGGTTTTTTGAAGAGTCTGTTCAGCATGGCTTTGGCAATGAAGGGCAATGAGTTGGCCTGATGACAGGTAAGCAGGGATAGTGCAATTTAGGGTTATAACAGTTAGGATTTAAGATTTCAAAGGGTTTGAGAGTTGTTTTGATCAATTTCACTTCAACGTTGGAGGTGTTAGGACCAATGCCTTCTAGGGTAAAATGGAATCAATTTAAAGGAGGACACAAGGGTTGAAGGAGGAAGGCTAAGGACTGGAGGGAAGAGCTCTGAAGTGCTTCTATGGCAGGGCCTCATAGACAAAACCCTAGGGGAGAGAGACTCACTTTGTTGTTGTTATGGCAAGGCCTCGTGCTCTCTCCTCTTTCCTTAGATGGCAAAAATGGCTAGCATAAAAGATAAATTCAAGACAAGAGAGTCAAATGAGGGAGAGTGTTGCTACAACAAGGCTCTATCATCAAACCCTAGAAGAAAAACGGCCCTAAGTGTAGATAACCTAGGCCTGGGACGTCCTCTCCTTCTTGAACTCAAATAGGTACGGCTAGCAAAGGGAGAAGAAGAGAAAGGAGTGTAGCTACGGCTAGGCTCTCTTTTTCCTCTTCAATGGTTGAAAAGCTCTCTATCAGGGGACATGAGACAAGGACCTACTTGTGTGCTTATCACCTAGGGTTTTTATTCAACAAATTATAAACATATGCAAGAATATAAGACTACAACCATTCATTCAAGAAGTTTTTCAGAAAAAACACTTACATATCACCATGAGATAGTATGCAAACCTAGTCGTAACACCTTCCTTCAAGAGAATTGCCAAAATATGCCAAAAAAGTCTTCCTTCAACAAGTCTCCCTTCCTTAAATCAGCCAAATACCCAAGATGGGGCACAAATTTCAGACCTCACTAATGAGTGAGTCAGTTGTCATGAAAAAATGAGAGTGAAAATCTCTCATTTATACAAAACCTTGACCTAATTTTACATTTTAGGTCAGGTAAAAGGCCGACAAGGCCAAATTATCAAAATCATATTGTTTTACATTAAATTGTCAAATTAAAACCCTAATTGAGCTATAAAGAGATAAGAATCCCCTCTAAGGGAGGCGTTAGCCCCTTCTAGGGCAAATGGGGCATCCTGGAGAAAAACGTTATCCCTCCTTGGGCTTCTCCAACCTGCCACACTTGTCAATACTACCCATTCTGCCTCCCAAAATGTTCATACAACTGGATAACATCATGGCTATGATGGGTGACGTCCTAGTCCTTCCAAGGCCAACGTTCCACTGAAAAAGAAAAAATCCCCCTAGGTCAAGCTCTGTCAGGGTGCCTCTGGTGGAACGTTCTCTTCTTCTCTGGTGCAAGACACCAATCCATCTCTGTCTCGTCTCTGCCCCATGGTGGGGTCTCAGCATCCATCTGATGGGCTCTCCAGCCCCATCGAGGTCCGAACTGATCATTTCCCCATGTGTACCAGTGCAAATGGTACTTGTCCGTCGGGTATGGTCCTGCACATCAAAGGCTACGCCCTCCATGGGATCATCAGTCACAGGGATCATAGCAATGTTAATCACATCTCATCATTAATATTATTAAATACATGCATAAAATCCCTGATACATCCATCAATATCTCAAAGACCTTAAATAATTCTGCAATACAAGTCTGGGGAAAATGACAAGGCTTCCTATTGGGCTAGTGTCCATAGAAAAAGGAAAGTTCCCAAAGAGACCTCATCCAATCCATGTAAGTGGATAATGTGGTTAGGGGATGTCCAAGCATGTGGGTGCAATAAGGTCCAAGGATGTAACTTTTTACCTGTGGGTGCCTTTGTAGAAGGTGAGTTTTCCCTGTCATGGATGCATTTTTTCCAAGCCCATTCTTGCCTTTATTCGTTTTATTCTATTTATTCTTTTATTTGCTTTTTTTGTTGAAAATCTAATCAGGGGACACGACCTTGGCATGGTGACCAGAGCTGACAACATTACCCACAAGTACTTTTGCAGAGATGAGAAGGTTGGCTCATGATGAGACCCCCTTTCCCTTGGCCATGCAACGAAGAGTCATTTCCCTGGCATGGTAACCAGCTGGTGGAAATGTCCTACTGCTAGGTACCCATGGACCTAATAGGTTGGCTCATGATGAGACCCCCTATCCTATGATTAGGTCTTGTTTTATAATTTCTTCGGGTCCCTCATGTTTCTTGTTGAGAAGATTTTTATTGCTTTATCGGGGATCCCTGGGTGAAGCATCTCGAGGTTCATTTTTAGGCTTTTATCTTTTACCAGCTTTCTTTTACCTTCTGGGCCTGTAGCCCCTTCTTCCCACGAGGTAAGGTGCAGTCCTGAAATAGGTCAACCCAATGCCTGGACAAGGGGAATGGGATAGGTGAGCGGGAAACAAGATGTAAGAGTGGTGCTATGATGGGAGCGGACGATGGCTTTTCAGAAATCTCCCCAGTGGCAAACCAAAACCTACAAACATGGGCTTGCTAGGGCACCCCATCAATCCCCCCAAACATGGTCAAGTGAGCAAATGTAAGATCCAAACAGTCGTTAGAGATAAGAGGAACCAGATGCATATATTTAAAGGTTTCAATGATCAAAGGTGACACATACCATGATACCTGGACCAATTACCTTATGGAGCAAGAACCTCTTCTGATACAGGACCAATCCGATGGTGATGGATGTTTTTGTTGTTGTCAAGACAAAAGATGATCGGAGAAAAAGATGAGCCCTTCAGATCTTTGCTCAGGTCAATCTTTCTCTCGGTACTCCATGTCTAGGACCTGTGGGTCTTGAAACACGATCTCCTAGTTATCCCTAAAAAGTGGGGATAACACTTCCTGGAAGCGATTCCCTGTAGCCTCTGCATAGGTTTGCGTGTCTAAAGCTATAACCATATAGCAATGCGTGGGCATCACTAATTCGGTAGTTGTAAGTGCACGAGGAGGCTCCTCAAACTGGGATCTTGTCCTCCTTAGATCCATTGGTTCTCACACATGGTCACATGTTTCCTATAGGGTGGATTGTGCCCACTTAGGCATCTATTGTCGCCCATCATCTGCTTCTCATCATCTTTCGAATTTAATTCAGAACTCGTATATTATGTCTGATTTGAATGGGTGGACTCGCCATCTTGGATGTCTGGTACATGCGGAAGTAAAGAAGTCTCTGCATGTGGCTCATGTGGTGCATGCATGGGACTATCCTCAAATTGAACATTATGCTCGATGATGAGATTGTCCATTGAGGGATCAATTAACCTGTAACCCTTTGAACCATCATGATATCTAATGAAGATGCATGTTGCGATATGAGGACCTAATTCCTTCCTCTTTTCATAGGGTACGTAGGCCCATGCACATGATCCAATATTTAGAAGTGGGTAACTTCCAGTTTGATGTCGCTCTAATCCTCAAAAGGTGTCTTGTCCTTAAAATATCTGTGAGGAGATTTTCTTTGTATGTAGTTAGCACAGTTAAGTGTTTCATCCCTAAGATTGAAGGGTAAGGACTTTACATGCAACATACAATTGACCATCGCTTTGAGAGATCAGTTCTACGTCTCAACTACCTCGGTCTACTGCGTAGTGTAAGGAACTGTGTGTTGTAGTCGTATGCTTGCCTCGTTACAAAGATATTGTACACCCATGTTTACATACTCCCCCCCGTTATCTATGCGAAGGGATTTGATCTTTTTCCTAGACTGTGTCTTTGTATACACTTTGAAGTCTTTCAGATGCTAAAAAACTTTGCACTTATCCCTAAGAAAATATACCCAAGTGTGTCGTGAGTAATCATTAATAAATGTGAGCACATACATCGCCTTGTTGATGGACGGATGAGGAAAAGGAACCATGAGATCACTATGGACAAGCTCCAAGGGAGAAGAGGACATCTAAGCCTTCCCTTTCTCAAACTTCTCTAGAGGATATTTTCCAAGAACGCATCCTTGACAAACTCCTTTGGAAAAGTGTATGTAGGGAAATCCTTTGACCATTCTCTGTTTGTTGAATTTTTACATGTACCTGAAATTTAGATGACCAAATCTCTCGTACCAGAGTCTACTATCATCATCACCATGAGTCACCAACAATGTGCAATTATATCTAGCAATAAACTTAGAAAATGTATACAAATGAGACTGGTGATTTACCTCACCAAAAACAATCTTGGAGTTGTCATGCATGTCATATATGGTCACAAAATCAGGTGTGAATTACACCCTTTTTCATGTGCTTGAATGTGTTGTATGATGGACAGAGAGTAGATTCACATAGAGTTTCAAAACATGCAAGACGTTCTCAAAACTTCCATGTTGGAGCTCTACTATCCCTTCTCCAGTGACCTCCATTAGATTCCCATGAGGATGGGACGATCCGTGCTTGTAGTTAAAGAAGATAATATATCTTGTGTGGTTGTCATCTTAGGGTGTTCTCTTGAATCCAAGATCCATGCATCAGGAGAATAATGAATAGCAATAAAAGCATGTGAATTACCTATTGTTTAGAAAGTTCACCTTCGAACGAATTATGGGGTGTTAATGCTCAAGTGTATTGCCTTCAGGGTGAGTTAAGGAAAGACCAAGAGATCTTAACTCCCCAACAAAGGTATATTTGTCTCGTATGGTTGACTTGGATTCCACTACTTTCACCCGATAGTTACTAAGATTGAAGACTCATGGTGTATTGATGTCTTCGCTCAATCTTCAGCAACCCCAACTTCTTCTTGGCATTCTTGGGAGTGCAATCCCCAAGATTGTTCTATTGAAGTGTTTGTGCCATGAGGTCTATTGTCTTCTTCATGCATGATGATTAGGGATAGTAGCCAAGATTGCAGTAACCATAATTTATCTTCCCTTTCTTTCCTTTTCCACCTTTGGAGCCATAGAATTCATCGAGGGGTTTGTAATTTCCTTCCTTCCTTTGCTCAGAATGTCCCTTTCCCTTTTCTTTTTGTTTGGACTTTGGATTGGATGTGTTGCTACTCTCATGCACAACAATTGCACATGCCTTGGGGCTCTTGATTACTCCCATTTGGATGAGCTTATCTTACTCATGCGTTAGGGACTCAATGAACTAATCCAGTGATGGCATTGTCCTAGTTTCTTCTGATGTAAATCTTTCTGTATGGAATCTTAAGACAAAGACTGCATACTCTGGACCAAGTTTTTAGAAAATGGTAAGGATCATTTATTTTTCTTGCGTAGATTTGTCTACACCACACCCCTTTATTTGAAGAAGAATGGATTTGAACTTCGTGAAGAAGTCCTGGATATTATCAAAGCTTCTCAGATTCAATGAATTCAACTCTACCTCGAGCATGTCGCCTCTCATCTCATCTTGTTTTCCGAAGAGACCTTCCACTTTAGTCCAAATCTCATTTGGAGTAGTACAAGAATCAATTTGAAACAATACCTCGTGGGACATTGACATGTAAATAAGACTGTATGCCTCATCCATGTAGTTGAGATATCTGGATTTCTTGATTATTGATGTTGGTTCAACCTTTGTAACCATTGTTATTCAGAAAAAACATCTACTTCTGAGCTGATGTAGTGTAATATCCCCAAGGATGAGACCCAGTTGTATTTATGAATTGTAAACATGTTTTGTAGGCTGGTGAGCCAAGTGTTGATAAGTTGGTGGGCTTATGTGTTTATTAGGCCAAAGAGCCTAAGTGTTAAAGGCCAGGAGCATGTTTTTGTATATGTAATTATGTAGATCATTAATAAAGATTAAACATCATTGTGTGCAGACCGACCATGAAGAAAGAGTGATGGGGGACTAAGCTTCCACTAGATAGGGTAAGGGAGGGGGCTAAGTGTCTAGGCCTAGAGGCTAAGCTAGAGGGCTTACCTCTAAGGGAATAATATTTTACTATTATTATTTCCTAAAGGCTAAGGAGGACATGAATGATGTTTTCCTAAGTTAATGGAAAGGGAACGAGTGTGAAGTGGAACGCATGCGGCTGCAGGAAGACAAGTGTCAACCTGGGCACATGTAGTTATAGCTGGGAAAGCCAGCCTGTTAGGGCGTTCACTTTCCATTCTCGATCCATTGTCTAACTGCTAAATGGGGGCATCCATCACAGATCTCTGAAACTAGTCACCCGTGAGTCAAATAGTGTTGGGGGTTTGCTTCTCGTTCAGTGTGACTCCCATCCTTGCGTCTGGACGCGTTTTGAGATCCTTCACCTTTGCGTTTGCACTCTCGCGAGGTTAGTCACCCTGAAACCAATGAAAATTGAGGGACTGATGTGTGTCTCCTGTGAAGTCTGACACCCTAGAATTGTCTGAGTCATGTAGTGTCATAATTGTTGGTTGTTGTGACCACGTAGTTCCTTGACTGAGTGTGGCTTGTTGTCATCAATTATTTCTTACTAAGCCTTGCTATGTCTAGTGTATGATTGTTACCATTTTGGGTGTCCATACCCGTTTTCCATGTTGTTGTTGTTGTCACCTGTACCTGTCTGTAGCCGAGTTGAAGATTGGTTGAAGAGGCAGGTTGTCAGGCCTATGAGAAACTCTCCCAGACGAGAGAGTTTGTTGGGAAGTGAGTTCTCTTGGAAGGGAGTCCCGTAGAAACTACAGTACTCTGAGACTTCTGGCCCAGCCTGTTGTTGAAGCCCAAGGTAAGGGAGGTGTAATAGCCAATGGATTTGTATTAGTGAAGGTGTACCCTTCTGGGGTGGAGCAGGTGTGTGGGGAATGAGGGTCTGTGGGTTGTGGGTGTAAGTGGCTCTTGGGATAAAATATCCTTCTTGTGTTTTGTGCAACTTCCCTATTGACCTTGCCTAGTCTAGGAATCCCTTGCCCGGTGGAGCTTAGTCCCAGCTCGGGGGTGGCCTGCTATTGAGAGTGATGAGCAGTGTGGTCTATGGCTGGGAGGTTCGTGGAAGGTTTGCACGCAACTAGTGGTCTTCCAATAAAATATAAGTACCGCTTTTATATTCATTTACATGTTGTGTAACGATACATATGTTTTAATTGATGAGTATTGTTTGTGTATGTTGTGTATGTTGTATATGTTGCATGTGTAGGTTTACTGTTATTTTCAAAATAATATGTTATATATATGTAAAATAGTCATTCTATGTTTATATGGATGTGTATGTTTTTCCGCAAGTATCTTTGTGTGGCATAGCCCAGTAGTTTAAGGCTGGAGTTGTCATGGATTAGAGCTAAATGTACAAGATAAGGTATTCTGCAGGTAGCATTGCTTCGGCAGTGGAGTTGTATGTCGGGGGATGTTACAATATGGTATCAAAGCATGGTTTCAACACTAAGCCTGGTGGGCCATGTTAGTGGAAGTTGAAGCAAGAGTTTCGGAAGGAGTTGTTGTCGAAATGGAAAAAACTCAAGTTTTGACCCAAGGTTTCAACACGGAGCCTGGATGGGTTGGGTAAGTGGTCATTGGACTCAAGGTTTCAAGAGGAAATTGTGTTAAGAGGAACCAATTTTGGACCTCAGAAACATCCCTGAGTTCCAAGAGGATTACCTTGGCCGTGTTAAGAAGCTCAGGAGGAGTAGCGATATCGTAAAGTTGTGACAGACATGGTATTTGGCCACAGAGAGAGAAATCACAACACTTATGGTGTTGGGGCTGTAGGATCTGTTCGAAAGGAAAGGGAAACCCTTTATGATCGTCAGATCTGGAGAAGGTATCGAAGGGTTATCCTGGAAGCCCTTCGGACTTCGTGACTTTGGTGAAGTTGATGCAAAATAAGAAAAAGTTTGAAGCCCCGAAGTGGATCTACACTGTATATCTGGGGAGAAGAGCTCGATCGTTGGATCAAACAATGTTAAAAGTTCAAACGCAATGGTGAAGGGTGAGAGCTCCCGAAGCTCTGAATTCCAGATTTAATCTAGACTACCCGTCAAGAGGGACGAGTGTCAACAAATTGGTTTTTTCGGGATTTCGGTGTTTGGGAAAATTAGTGTGTGTTGAGGAGAGAACTCCCAAAGCGCTAAGTTTCGAAGTCTCGAAGAGCCGAGGTAGTGATTCATGATGACACCACTTGGATGGACGTGGACACATGGGATGTGTGCCACGTGTCAGTGGGTTTCGAACCCGTGGAAGGTTGAAATGCCATATGGAATGTGATGTGTCACACCCATCTGATTGGGCCACGAGTCAGTCGCTAGTATTCTGCCACGTGGCACTCCATATGAGCATGGTTGGTGGGACCTTAGCTTACATAACGAAGTTAAAGGTCGGAGGACCCACCCTGGCATTGATCATGATACATCAATATCAACTGCCAAGAGGCATTGCGGGGACCCAAGTTGCACAGGAGTTAATTCTCCAAGGTGGTCCCACAATCCAAACCATTGTTTCACCGAGGGGTTACGTGTCAACGTCAGAAGAATTGTGGGAGGAAAGGGGGGTTGCTCCAAACCACCATTGCATGCCCCCACAATTGGAAAATGTTAAGTGATGTGACGTAATGACATCACCAAAGGTGATTGGGAATGTTCGGAGATTAGCAGTTCGGAGGTGTAGATGCGAGATCCTCCAAAGCTCTGAAGTTCCGAAGACCCGAAGTTCCGGAACTCAGACACTTGAGGTTCCATAGTAAGTGTCAGTCATCGGATGCTGAGTAAACATGGACGGTTGATCCGCCCTACTTCATGAGTTCGGTAATCTGGAACTTTGAGAGATTGTTGTGTGGTGCTTTGAAATCTTCCGAAGCCAAAGGCCTGAGTAAGCACCTAGTGATCTAGCGCTTGGTCATGGCCCATGATCACATGGATTAGGGACTGAGAGAAAGGGGCTAGTGCCCGAAAATTATTACAGAGCAGAGAAGAGATCGGAAAGAAAATGAAATCTGAATGTTTTCTTAAATCTGATTGGTTTATGAATGATGTGGGATTTGTTAAGGAATAATGGCCTGACAAATTTCGATGGACTGCACATTGTGTTTTCAAAGTTCCATGAGTGTCAAAAACAAATCGACTTTTCACAGAGCACTTAGGAGACACTAACAAAGTTGTTGAACACTTTGAAGGAAGACTTGTGCAATGAGTGCACCAGACCAACACTTGGACGAAGTGTTGAAAGACAACCATATGGAGGCTAGTCAAAATGCAAGGAATGTTTGTAGAGATTAACTTGTTTCAAGTTCGAAAGCTCAAGAGGACGAGCGCAAAACGTGCCAGGAGGGAACCAGAAAGTCTTTTGGAAGACGCGGAAGGATAGAATCCCTTGGGAGACTGAGCAAGTTCGAGAAGCTCAGAGGAGATAGTGCAAAGGGTGCACAAGAGTCAGACTTATCCCAAGTCCAGAAGCTCAAGAAGGATAGCATTTTCATAAATGTAGAGGAGACCCAAAGTTAAGGACTCGCAGAAGGATCAAAGGTTGAAGCCTTGACACTTATAAATTTTCCCATTTCGGGAGAAAGCGGAAGCTCGAGAGGAGCGACAGCTGCCATCAGATCACCTAGAGAGGAAGAGATCTGGCCGTCGAATTTCACATCCAAACAGAAGGAATACGCATAGGAGGAGATCAGATCTATCTGTAAGATATGAGCGTGAGGACCAATAGTCGTTGGATCCCAAGGAAAGTGCATGAGACTTAACTCTTTTAATGTGCACAGGAGAGTGGACTCACGCAGTCCCGAAATGATGAGAGTCGTCGATGTGAAGGAGGACACACGGCACCAGATCTAGACTCCGAAAAAGTGGAGGGGGTAAAATAATGAAGACCCGGAGAAGATCTTGATCGTTGATCGATGAGGGATATGAAGGACCATCGATATGGCTGAGGAGGCCAAAGTCTCAAAGCAAGAGCATAATCGTCGATTGAGGAGGACGCGTAATAGACGATCTACCATTTCAGAGAAGTATCTCCGGAAGAAATGAGAGTTTGAGAACAAAAACTCCTGAAGGCCAGACTCGTGGAGAAAATCATACCTGCACATTTGAAGTGACAGGTGTCAACAAATCTTCCAATCCAGAAGATAGCTACTGAGGAGGAAGTGAGAGTTGAGAGTTGAAACTCTTGAAGGTCAAAAGGCCAAAATCAATCGTAGCCATTGATTTGGAAGGGAGCTACGTGTCGACAGATCACAGAGATCTGAGCTCGTGGGTGAAAGGAAAAACAAATGTCATTGATTGGACAGTTAGCCAGAGGTAGGTAAAGAATATACAATAGTCGTTGATCGAGAGGTATCGCCAATGAATTGGAGATCAATGGTCGATTTGGATTGCGGGGCCAGAACTTCCTCAGATGTTAAAATTCTGAGAGCGGGCCGCAATTTATACCACGGTTTTAACAAAGTGATACGTGACAGTTGGAGGTGAATTGCGAAGCAAAAAGCCAGTTGGACTAAAACCACTCTTGCCCATGTCCGCGATCACAGTTTTGCATGAGGTCATAGCCTAGGGCCACATGAAGGAAGGGGCTAATGAAAAAGGATCTAGCAGCTGAAACTCGACATTTCATAAGCGCACAGATAGAGGGCGTGGGTATCAGAGGACCTACGCCTAAAGGAGAAAAGGGGGCCTATGTATAAATTTTTGGGGGTTCAATCACAAGCTCGAAGAGTCAATTCGACTAAGAGTATTGAAAGATCCTTTGACTAGGAGGTCAACAAACCCTGCTAAGGTGGGGGCACTACGTCAAAAGTGCTCAGGGCAGGAATAATCATGCACAGTGATCAAAGTGGGAGCATAAGAAGATTCAGGAATCCAGGAAGAATTGTAGACTTCTGGGATCAACAAGGAAAATTTTTATAGGGAGAAAGAAGTTGCTACAATTTTTGTGGCAGCAAGTATGCTATGGCTTGTTGGGTCAGCCAGAGGAAAGAATTCTTGCATGTTTGCAAGTGTTGTTGGTGAGGTTTTTGCATAAGGAGGGAAGAAACAGAAAGTTGAAGTGTTGGTTATAAGTTTGATAAAAGAAGCATGAAAGCTTCTACTGCCATCAGACATTTAGGTAGTATAAAATTTATTAATGGCAGTCATGCAGGTATGAGTTTTTATTACTCTTTTTGCATAATCACTGAAGGAATTTAGGTAAGAATTTCCTCAGCCAGAGTTATCTTATAAAATCACATGATTATATTATTTGAATGCATACCATTGGATGCAGTAAAGGACGAAGGCATGTATTAATTCAAATCTTTTTAGCTTCTGAATGCACACACTGACATAGGAGAATGTCATGTTAATGTGGTTGTGGGGTAATAACCAAAGAAGAACTTGGTATAGGAAGGAATTACAGTAAGCTAGTCATGTATGAGACCAGGACATGATTGGATATTGCAAGGTATGGATATGGAAAGGTTATGAGCCACACAATTATTAAAAGCTTCCTAACTTTAAATAAAACTTGGGTTGCAACCTTTTTGCTAACACTAATGAACACCACAAAATTATATTCTTGGTGTAGTGTTCGGGTCGAAAAGGAAGGTATCCAATTAATTGGGAAGACAATAGGAAGTGTGTGGAGAATGTGTCAACACATTGGCCGAATTCCAACTTATGGATGGTGAGATACATGACTAAGATAAAGAGCATTATGTAATTCAATAAAAGGTGCACTGAATAAGAATGCATTGAGAATTGCACTCATGCATAGTAAGTGATAGAATTGTATACTAAATGCAATGGTTGAGTATGTTTTGTAAGTAAATGCATATATATTATTGCATGGAAATAATTGTTACTAATAGTTGAAATGTGGTTAACTCATGAAGTTGAGGACATTTCAGGGAGGTGTTAGACATTGCAACAGGAAAGTTGCAAGTCAAGTAGTCACATGAGCATTGACTACAGGAAATTTTCTTGTTCAGAAAAAGAAGCAATAAACTTACAGATATTATTGTGAACATGCATATGCATAGAATGACGAGTCGTTCTAGTTTATTAAATTGTTGGGTAATTGTGATTGAATTGCTAGGTGTAGAAAATTCTAAGATCACTTCATAATATTTTGTACATATTGCAATTGAATTATGATGTACAACAAATACTGACAATTTGTTGGTTGTATGTAAGATGAAGCATTACAGGAAAAATGGTATGCAGTTTGGTGCCTATGGAAAACCACAAGGATGGCTGCATTCATAATATGGCAACAACGAAGATGAATTGTGAAATAGAATTTCATGTTTTGGGGAAAAAGTTGAATTCCCTTTTGAACTAATTGGAGTTCCTAAATGAATTCTTTTATGTTTTCTTGTGATAATTACATGTGGGTGATGTAGATGAGATGATGTTGATTAAAGTTAGAATGTTGACTACAAAGAGTAGCTCGGGGAAGATGCTGATTGGAAATCTCTGAGGGTAGTTGGAGCTCTGGGAGCCACGGTGCTCTGAGACTTCCTGAGTCAGCATGTTGTTGAAGCCCAAGGAAAGGGAGGTGTAGCAGTTGATGGACTGTGTGATAGTGAAGGTGTACCCTCCTGGGGTGGGACAGGCATGTGGGGGAATGAGAGACCGTTGGTTGGATTGTTGTTGAGGTTTGGTACCTTGGTCTAGACCATGTTGATGTGGAAGGTCTTCTCAATCAAAAGATAAGTATCAATTCTCTATTTATTGTATGTTGTGTATCTTGTATACAGGTTGTAATGTTATTAGAATTGCATGTACATACATATATATACATTGCATATATGCTTACATTACCTGCATCCATGACTGTAGATAATATATTTCATGTTTCATTGCTTAAGAAATTTGTACCTTATGCTAATCATGTTATTGATTGGACTGTGATTCAGGTGGAGCAAGAAGTCATCTTGCAAGTGCATCATGTGCGCATATTAGACCCAAAAGAGAAAACAACTCCATAATCGAGGCATAATATGCGGGTAGAATACCCACATCTTTTTTAAGATTTTGGAAATCGTGTTGATGTTGTGTAAAGAGTTGCACTGAGGACAATGCAAAAATAAGGGGAGGGGATTGTAATATCCCCAAGGACGAGCCCCAGTTGTATTTATGAATTGTAAACATGGTTTGTAGGCTGGTGAGCCGAGTGTTGATAAGTTGGTTGGCTTATGTGTTTATTAAGCCGGAGAGCCTAAGTGTTAAAGGCCAGGAGCCTGTTTTTGTATATGTAATTATGTAGATCATTAATAAAGATTAAACATCATTGTGTGCAGACCGACCACGAAGAAAGAGTGATGGGGGACTAGGCTTCAACTAGATAGGGTAAGGGAGGGGCCTAAGTGTCTAGGCCTAGAGGCTAAGCTAGAGGGCTTACCTCTAAGGGAATAATATTTTATTATTATTATTTTCTGAAGGCTAAGGTGGACATGAACGATGTTGTCCTAAGTTCCTAGAAAGGGAACGAGTGCGAAGTGGAATGCATGCGGCTGCAAGAAGACAAGTATCGACCTGGGCGCATGCAGTTATAGTTGGAAAAGTTAGCCTGTTAGGGGGTTTGCTTGCCATTCTCAATCCACTGTCTAACCGTGAACCGGGGGTATCCATCACGAATCTCTAGAACCAGTCACCAGTGAGTTAAATCGTGTTGGGGGTTCGCTTCCCATTTAGTGTGACTCCCATCCTTGCATCTAGACGAGTTTTGAGATCCTTCGGCTTTGCGTCTGTGCTCTCGTGAGGTTAGTCACCCTTAAACCAATGAAACCGAGGGACTGATTTGTGTCTCATGTGAATTCCGAGTACCCTGTAATTGTCTGAGTCGTTTGGTGTCATAACTGCTAGTTGTTGCGGCCACGTAGTTCCTTGAATGAGTGTGGCTTGTTGTCGTCGGTTGTTTCTTATTGAGCCTTGCTATGTCTAGTGTATGATTGTTACCATTTTGGGTGTTCATACTCGTTTTCCCTATTGTTGTTGTTTTCACCCATACCTCATTGTAGCTGAGTCAAAGATTGGTTGAAGAGGCAGGTTGTCAGGCCTGTGAGCAACTCTCCCAGGCGAGAGAGTTTGTTGGGAAGTAAGTTTTCCTGGAAGGGAGTCCCGTAGCAACTACAGTACTCTAAGACTTCTAGTCCAGCCTGTTATTGAAGCCCAAGGTAAGGGAGGTGTAATAGTCAATGGACATGTATTAGTGAAGGTGTGCCCTCCTGGGGTGGAGCAGGCATGTGGGGAATGAGGGCCTATGGGTTGTGGGTGTAAGCAGCTCTTGGGATAAAATATCCTTCATGTGTTTTGTGCAACTTCCCTATTGACCTTGCCTAGTCTAGGAATCCCTTACCCGATGGAGCTTAGTCCTGACTCAGGGGTGAACTATTGCTGAGCATGATGAGCAATGTGGTCTATGGTTAGGAAGTTCGTGGAAGGTCTGCACGCAGTTAGTGATCTTCTAATAAAAGATAAGTATTGATTTATATTCATTTACATGCACTGTAATTGTACATATGTTCTAATTGATGAGTATTGCTTGTGTATGTTGTATATGTTGCATGTGTAGGCTTATTGTTATTTATGTAATAATATGGTATCTATATGTAGAATAGTCATTCTATGTTTATATGGATGTGTATGTTTTTATACAAGTATCTATGTGTGGCATAGCCCAATAACCTAAGGCCGGAGTTGTCACATATCAGAGCTAAATGTACAAGATAAGGTATTCCACATGTAGCATTGCTCCAGTGGTGAGGTTGTAGGTTGAGGGATGTTACATGTAGAATATTTAGCTTCCACTCGAAATAATTGTGTGGCGTGAGAAGAATTGTTGACATGAATTCCATTATTTCTGAATGCATCTATCTTATGAACCTACAAAAAAGTGCATGTGCACCTTGCTCCTATCAACCTGTTGGTTTTGATACCATGTGAAGTTTTGGTGAAACCTCCACAGATAACCTAGTTGGAGAAATTCACACAAAGCTTGCAAAAGAAACAAAGAGAGAGAAACAAGAATGAGAGAAAGAATAATTGAATTGTATTAACTGGATGGTAGAACAAATAATACACATGATTTACTCTACATGGATAAGAATAATGTGCCATAGTAGTGATCTAGAGAGACCTAGACACTCACTAACAGAAATTGGAATTATCTGCCACCTAGTCCTGGTTAATTGGCCATGCAATCATCAGTTAACTGAGTCACATGTGTGGAGGTCAGAGAAACACATGCATGCACATGATATGCGCCCTCCTGGCCACTTTCATGTTGTTAGCACATAGATTTTCTTAAAATTTCAGATTTAATTTCACCGGCATTCATGAGTGAGTATGGTCTTATGAAGGATTCTATATCATTGTTAGTATATTTATGTTTTTATCTATTGGTCAATGATAGAGACAAGATCATCTTAGTCTTGAAATTACTTGAATGGCTACTATGGAAATATGTTTTTACTTGACCAAATTACATACTTGGTTAGAGGTAGGGTAGTGTAGGAAATAAGCTCGCTTCCCGAGCATTTGCTTTCTTTCAAGTTTGCAGGAGGTAGTAAGCTCGCTTCTCGAGCCTTTCTTTCCTTAGTGTATAGCGGGTCTTTCAGTTTTCTTGAATAAGTGGCAGTTATTAGGAGTGTTTGGAAGTTGGTTACATAGATGACTCCATATCCCAACGGATAAGGCGACTGGAACTGCTAAGGTTCTTGAAAGCCT
Organism: Picea engelmannii; assembly: GCA_009831015.1. Taxonomy (NCBI): domain Eukaryota; kingdom Viridiplantae; phylum Streptophyta; class Pinopsida; order Pinales; family Pinaceae; genus Picea; species Picea engelmannii. The sequence goes on along the minus strand of ML776896.1, from coordinate 52,901 downwards.
CATAGGAAGGTCCCCATCCTAGTTGGAGCCTGATGTTAGCACAAACATCTACAGGGAAAAAAAGTAGCTCAAAGGCGATGTGAACTCTAGATCTAGAAAGTATCGCTACAAAAATTGAGATCACACCAGGTCGTCCAAGTCCTTTGTTTGCACAGGAATGTCTAAATGCAACATTAAGAGCAGTCCATTTCAAGCTTGAAATATTGGTGAGCAGACAGGTTCAATTTTCAGCGGTGGAGATCCCATGTGCAGTTAAGATTAGCGACTCCTATGCATTTAGAGTTTCAAAGTCGCGCAAGGATTAACAACTAGACAGAAGTGTCAAAGTCATGAAGTCCCGAAGTGACAAGAGGTTGCCAAGTCAACCGGGAGAAAGTCACTTCGGAATATATTCATGCCCGCGTTCAAAGGCTCCCGAAGTCCCGAAGTAACAAGAGACTGCCACATCAACCGGGAGAAAGTCACTTTGGGAGATATTCATGCCCGCGTTCAAAAGCTCTTGAAGCCTGAAGTCCCAAAGTAACGAGAGACTGCCACGTCAACCAGGAGAAAGTCACTTCAAGAGATATTCATGCCCACGTTCAAAAGCTCCCAAAGTCTCGAAGTAAAGAGAGGTTGCCACGTCAACAGGGAGAAAGTTACTTCAGGATATTTCCATCCAAACATCCCAAAGTCCCAAACAACCAAAGTCCCGAAGTGATGAGAGATTGCCACATCAACTGACAAATCGTCCTCCGGAAGATATTCTTGCTCGACATTCAACGTTCCCAAGCGCCAAAATTGGCTCCATCTCTAAACATGGTTAAAAGAATTTTGGAGTTGGCAAACGGATAAAATTTAGCAGGGGCGCTAAAATAGTAGGGTTACCCAGATTACATATTGCAACAGATCGATGACCACACTTCATTGCAAGGATGGAACATGCTCGAACATTAAAATTCTAGAGCGGTCCCACAATCAAAACCGTGGTATAGAGAAAGAGGCATGTGGCAGTTGGTGGTGGATTGCGGGGGTTGGAGTGGTGTGGATCCAAACCTCCCTTTCCCACTTCCGCAATCACGTGTTGATATACGGTTCATCCAAGAGCGGCACATGGCAGCAAAATTAGGGATCTCCCAAATCACGGATTACGACAAGATCGACGACCACACTTCATTGTGGGGACAGAAAGTGCTCGAACGCTAAAATCCTAGAGCGGTCCCACAATCGAAACCATGGTATTTCTAAAGAGGTACATGGTAGTTGGTGGCGGATTGCGGCGATCGGATTGGTGTGGATCCAAACCTCCCTTGCCCACTTCCGCAAGAATGTGCTTATATAGGGTCCAATCCGAAAGTAGCGTGTGGCAACAAAGCTAGGCGTTAAGCCTCGTCCTGATTCCAAGGAGAAATCAGTTAATGAAAGAAGGACCGGTGGTTGAAAAATTGACTACCCCCTTAAATGGAAGCATGGAGAGTCTGGTTGAGGAGACAGAAAAATGTGAGCTCAAAGTATCACAGAGGGCATTTTTTTCTGCAGGCCCATACTGACCAGAGTTTCCTTCTGACAGAAGGAATAGTATAGATAAGAGAAGACACACAACACTGAAGAAGAGGCGCCCAAGCAACAAGACATGTCATTCATTTTTGGTTGCCAACAGGCTCCTTGATTTGGCAGTTTGTTAGATCTGTTGGTACAAATGTTAGATTTGTAGCTTTTTGAGGAGAATCCTAGGATAGGAAGGCTAGCTCACACTCCTAGCTCTTGCCTTTTGTTTTTATTATAAATACATCTGATGAATGATATAATGAGGGGGGTCAAAGACAAAGGGAGGTTTTGAGAAATGGAATGACTATATATTTCAGTTTGTAAGCCAGAGAGGCATGTAGCTGTAAATCGTATGTTATTGAAGATTCATATGAGTTGTTTCATCAGATTTGTCTTCTATGTTCGTTGTTCTATCCTTCATCTTGTTTGAACGTATTGCTGATTTTAAGGATTAAAATTTGCCTTTGATTGATAGATTCTTGATGAAGTAGAGAATCTGATGTAAGCTTGCCTATTTATCATTGTTTATTGTTCAGACACATCTGAATTCTCTTTGCAGAGAGGATCTCTGCTTAGCAAACATTCATCTTTATGTTAATTATCTCATTCTTCTCTTCATCATTATACAAATATTTTTCTGATAGGGAGCTTAAATGCCTTCAATGAGAAAATTGTTTATGAATCCATAGCCCAATGGTCCATCACTGATCTGCAGTGATTTCTATTTTCTTTTCCTTTCTTTAAAGTCTTATTGATCCCTGATTTCAAGCCAAAACAAAATCAATTTGTATGTTACCAAGCTTACTCCCATTTGCAGTCTGGGGGTGACTCTTGGAGTGATAACACATGTGATATGCACCCTCTTGGTGAGAAAACCAAGGTGAACATGCAATTGCTCGTGATAAAAGTGAGATTGTCGTGCTTCAGTTGCCTCCACTAGTCCAACTGAAGTGTAACTGAGTCAAAACTAAAGAGGGAAGGCAGCCTATTTTGTAGGGAATATTCTCTAGAAAAAACTAGAGAATATTCTCATCTATGGATATCACCATCAACATTAGACTAGAAAACTTAAAGAAAAGAATTACTAAATAAGTTGTAATATCTTCAACACATTTTACTTCAACAATTTACCTTAACAAATATATGTAACATATGGATTCTTTTGATCTCTACATGGACTTCAATGCCACATTGAAGCATAATCATGAAGCATCAACCCTATAATATAGAAATGTTGCAAGACTAGTCAATTATTCACATTAAACAACTACTATTTCATGATTTAAAACAACAAATTATGAAGATATTGATGTTGATTTCATTAAAACTCATCACACGATTATAAAATAAATAAATTATTATTGATATTTAAGAAACCTTAAAAACATAAGACATGTCAAACCAGTTAACAATTAATAATAAAAAGAAGATGAAACTACACCACCCAAAATTATTATTATTATTTGTTAAATTTTAAGTGGTGTTTCATAAATAATTTGTCTCATATAGCAATTAAAGAAACATAATAATACCATAACCAAAAAACCTTTAAAAAGCAGGATGAAACTAGACTTCAATATCAAAGAAAATCCTTTATAAACAAAGAATTAGTAAAAAAATGAGCATTTACACCTTACAACTTAAGGTTTTGATTTTTATATTGAATAAAGAATTAATGATGTAAGGAATATTTACTCCTTACAAGGACATGATATCTAAAATGCCCTATAGAGAAAATTATGAAATAACAATTTTCATTAGAAAAAGAATGCATGAAGACTTGAGCAGCAAATTCACATACGTCATTAGCATGATGTAGACCATGACTCTCTCCATTGCACCCTTGCATGCCCTTGCCAACGTATTGCAACCATGAACCCAACAAAATCCACAAAGTTAATGATAAAATATAATCCCTCACATATCTCAACTAAAGTGTGTACACAAGGTAAAAAAAAGTTGAAAAGCCTATACAAACTTCCAAGTGCATATAAACTATGAGAATATATATATATATTCACTTTAGTTTAGTGTGTACACAAGTAAAAAAAAAGTTCGAATGCCTATGCAAACTTCAAAGTACATGTAAACAACCTATATATATATATATCCTTTGTACTTTGTAACACTTATAAACATTTAAATTTATAGATTTATAAACATGTTTGTATTGTAGTTTTACAGATACTTAATAATTATTTTTGGAATTTTATAGCGAATTTATAAATTTAAATCTTTAAAATTGTAAAATATATATATAAATAAGAAGTAGATATTTAATGTAAATATTTTAAGAGATTAATATACAATTTAATTGGGTTTAATGGTTAAGAATATGTGTTTCCTCCTTGGAGGTTATAGGTTCAAATCTACAGGGGTAGGATATGTATATCCATTGCACTCATAAAATAAATTGGAAAAAAATTGTCACCCAAACATGAGAAATAAAAAATGGATTATAACATTTTTATAATAAAATAAACTAGCATAAAATCATATTAATCCAAAGTGTTTTAAGCCTTAGGAAGCAATGGAAAGATCCATGCCTCACTTTTTTATTAGATGCTTAATATGTCCTAGATTTTTTTTATCATTTTTGGTGCTTAATAGGTCGTAGAGTTAGGTGCTTAATAAATCTAGGGTTAAGATGGGTCTATGCTAGTATTTGGGTTAAGTGAACCTCCATGGATATTCAAAAAATAAATACATTATCAAAACCTGTAATTCAACCCCAAGTCATAATAAGGATAAAAATATGCTCTACTTAGCTAATGTATTAGCATGAGGCCACTCAATCCCAGTATGAATCTGCATAAAAACAAGAGTGTTTAGCAATGGAAACCACAAGCCCTTCCTTAAATTTAAAACTAACGCAAAATCTGATGAATGGGTTTGTTAGCCATATCTTTTCATTGCATTTGGCACAAAATGTTGCCTTGTACACTACAACATTGTTGCTTCATAGTTATTTCAAAAAGTTTGCATACTTCTCCTTTTTATTCTTATTATTTTTTCTACATAAACAAAAATATGATTTATATATATTAAAGGCAAGACCGAAGTCGCTAGTATACAAAAAAGGGGCTTGTTGGGTCAATGACCCAGCAGCTAAAATATTGAGAGCTTTTTACATGGGCTTGTTCCCAAAAACTTCAGTTGCTTTTTTAGTTAAGACTAACAAGTCTAGTTAACGCTTGCAGACTACGTATTGGCATAGCCATTGTTACAAAAATTGGGACTGATGTGAAAGCTTACTTCTTCTTTTCCTCTGAAGTTGGCGCTAGAATTGCTTCAGAGGGCATCTCCAGGGAAACATTTAGATCTGGGAGGATCGGGGCGTCTCTGCTCTCACCTTCTTCGTTGTTGCTTTGACCTTCCACTTCCTGGGCTCTGGTTCCTTGTTCTATCTCGAGCCTCTCCCCTTGGGTTCTCAAGTAATCCACCTCATCCTGGAGCTGGTTGATCATGGCTCGGTGATGGGATAGAGTTTCCAGAGTAAAATTTAGGGTGGCGCTGTGAAAGTCCAGGCGCATGGCCAAATGTTGGGTGGTGAGGAAATTGTCACCCACCGTTTCCTCCTCTCGGTCTTCATGAACTCGGCGTTGATACATGTTGTCTTTGTCTTTGGTAGACGTAGGTTGAATGAGGGTTTTGGCGTACTATTCTCTTGCACTTCCCCTGCTTCTGCCTTGAATAAGGCTTTGTAAAAGTTGTTGGCCTTTGATCGAATTTGCTGGGACCTCTTATGTTTTGCCTGGGAGATTGCTCGAGTGTTTCGACGCCAGTTGCTTCCTTTTTCTATCCCTCTGAGTGTTTCTTGCTCTCTAGATTTTCCTGTTAAGATATTTTTGCCTACCTCTGCTCTTGTCGCGGTCTTGATTTATGCCCTTTCCCTTGTCTTTACCTGTCTAACAAATTCTATATTTTGTGCACTGGCTTGAGATAACTCAACTCTGCCTATATCATATAAATCTATCTACTTCGTTTTCCCTCCTATGGGTTTCTAAACAATGTATCAGTCTATGATTTCCTTGAATTTCCCATGTGGCATCCTTTCTTGTTCATGTAATGTGACTCCTCTAGAGCATGAATTGTTGTCGTGATTTGTTCTGCATGCTTTGAAATCTTACCTCAGTCTTATCCCAAGCCGTTTGTGTGAGTGTCATTAATGAGAGGATATGGGGAGGGGAGAAGGAGCGAGGTGTTGATGACCTCATTTTCAGAATCCCACAGGGGACTAACCTTTTAATTTTCTTGTATTCCCTGTTTTTCTTGATTCAACGTGCAATTTTCTCCATTTTTGGATTTATCAACGTACATTAGCCTCCCATAATCATTGGGAGTTTGTCCAAATCGGATACTACGCTTGAGTGCTTTGTGTGCGTGGCTACTAGGAAAGTTGTCGATTTATTTGTGCTGGATCATTGGAGAGGTTATGGGGGGACAAGGAACGTGGACTTTCCCTTAATTTCCAAGTACCCTATGCCTCTACCTATGGCTTTGTTTGCCTAATCGTCGGCTCTCCAATTGTTGGCTTGACGGATATGGTAGAAGCATGTACTCAAGCACGTGATTATGTCCCTCGTTCTATCAATGGTTCTATTAAGCGTTGAATTCTTTGAATTGTGTTCTTGATGAAATACTTGATTATCGTCTTGGAGTCCCCGATTATGATTAGCTTATTAATTTGACGTTACTTCACAATTTGGTTCCCTTTGAGAAGTGCATAAGCCTATGTTGCATTGTTTGTGGTGGTTCCTAGATTCCAAGAATAAGTAATCATCCTTTGTCCACTAGGGCCGAACATAACCCCTCCTACACCTGCCTCCCCTGGGTTCCCTTTAGAAGCGCCATCAAAACTTAGGACATGATTTTTTTGTGAATTTAATCAGGTTGTGAACTATTGAGGAGTATACTGAAGTTGCTAGCATGAAGTGTTTTTTGTCACATGAGGAGCAGTGAATTCCTATAGGTTGAGTTTATTTAGCCATGCTTCTTCTTCTGTTCTCATTGTTGGGTATGTGTTATATTCTTTACATGTCTGTGTGTGGGCGTGTCAGATATGACAACTGCGCCTGACGATCCCTCATAGTAGTGATATGTTTGTGTCGTGTGTGTCGGGTGCTTTCCTAGGGGGGTCCTAGGGGGGGCAGGTATGCCCCCCCTAGTTACGTGCAACGTTCGGGGCATTGCCCCAAAAAAAAATTTTGGGCGGTTTTTGCTATTTTTAGTGGTTTACTAAAAATAATCCTGGTTTTAGGGATTAGGGTTTTGGTATCTACGGAATACCTAAAAACATTGTATATATTGTATAGTGAATGGTGAAATTCGATATAACGAATATAAGAAAGGTTTTCCCAGTTGAGGGTTTCCGGTATAAAATCTTTGTGTACTCTGTGTATGAGCCATTGATTAAATTTTATTTTTCTTAAGAATCTATATGCATTTCTCTACTTCATCGGTTTAAAACTTACATGTGGTATCAGAGCTCGTTTTTGGCTTTAGAGGGACGCCTTTGTTGTTGAGGGTTTGGCTCGGTCTTGACAGATCAAGTTTATCTTGGGTCTGTGATAAACCTGGGTTTAGTGGAAGCTTTTGCAGTGGAGATTCAAGTATAGAAAGAGGAATGGCGAGCTCATATAGAATCGAGATAGAGAAGTTCAATGGTAAAAACTTTGAGCTATGGAAGCTGAAGATGGAGGACCTTCTTCTAGACAAAGAACAATGGATCGTTGTGGATCCTAGTACACTGTCTACTAGCACACAGTCTACTAGTACACAAACTACTAGTACACAAACTACCAGTACACCACCTACTTGTATGTCGAAGGAAGATTGGGAGAAGTTGGATAGAAGAACAAGGAGTACTATTTGACTCTGCCTGGCAGATTCGGTGTTGTGGAATGTCTCGGGAGAATCTATAGCCAATGAACTATGGGATAAGTTGGGGAATTTGTATCAATCAAAGTCCCTGGTAAACAAGTTGTTTCTTCGAAAGAAGTTGTATCATCTTAGGATGGAAGATGGAGATTATGTGACAGAACATCTAAATGCCTTTAATACTCTAGTAAG
>ML776896.1:14922-42728 GCA_009831015.1 Picea engelmannii | reverse complement strand
GTGTTGTATGTTGATGACATGTTGTTGGTAGGAAATAACATGGATGTTATCAAGGAGGTGAAATTGCAGCTATCCTCCAAATTTGACATGAAGGATCTCGGTGCTGCTAACTTCATTCTAGGAATGGAGATTAAAAGAGATCGCACAAATAGGAAACTCTGGTTGAATCAGAGAAAATAGGTTGAGATGATATTGTAGAGGTTTAATATGCATGGAAGTAAATCGGTAAAGGTTCCTATTCATATTGGTGTAAAGTTATCTGCAGATCAGTGTCCCAAGACACGGGAAGAAGAAGAGGACATGTCCCATGTTCTATATGCCAGTGTAGTTGGTAGTTTGATGTATGCAATGGTCTGTACTAGACTGGACATTGCACATGCAGTGGGAGTCTTGAGCAGGTATATGTCAAAACCAGGGAAGGATCATTGGATAACAGTAATGAGGGTCTTTAGGTATCTTCATGGCACTACCAGTTATGGATTGTGCTACCAAGGAAGACCAGGATTGGACAGAGTGTTGGACATACATGGCTTTGTTGATGCAGACTAGGCTGAAGATATGGATTGCAGAAGATCTACAAGTGGGTATGTGTTTAACCTATTTGGAGGAGCAATCAATTGGATGAGCAAAAGACAGGCTGTAGTGGCACTCTCAACTACATAAGCTGAATACATGGCAGCCACTCATGCAAGCAAGGAAGCAATATAGTTACAAAGATTGTGTTTAGGTATTGGGTTGGTACAACAAGCAGTGATATTAGATTGTGACAGTCAGAGTGCAATCTTCCTGGCAAAGAACCCAACTTATCATTCGAAGACAAAGCATATTGATGTTCAATATCACTTTGTGAGAGACATGGTTGAGGAAAAGAAGGTGTTGTTGGAAAAGGTTGACACTTTGAAGAATGTTGCAAATTCATTGACAAAGTCTGTGAGCACAGAAAAGTTCTCCTAGTGTAGAGTAACAATGGGCATTGTTGCCCTAGATTTTTGACTATATAATCCTCTGGACCCCTAGATGCAAACAAAACAACAAGTGATAGAATGTTGACTATGTGTTATATTCTTTGCATGTGTGTGTGTGGGCGCGTCAGATATGACAACTGCGTCTGACGATCCCTCGTAGTAGTGCTTTGTTTGTATCATGTGCGTTAGGTGCTTTCCTAGGGGGGTCCCAAGGGGGGCATGTATGCCCCCCCCTGGTTACGCGCAACATTCAGCACAGCGCTCAAAAATTTAATTTCGGGCAGTTTTTGCTATTTTTAGCGGTTTACTAAAAATAATCCTGGTTTTAGGGATTAGGGTTTTGGTATCTACAGAATACCTAAAAACATTGTATGTATTGTATAGTGAATGGTGAAATTCAATATAATGAATATAAGAAAGGTTTTCTCGGTTGAGGGTTTCCGGTATAAAAATTTTGTGTACTTTGTGTATGAGCCATTGATTAAATCATGTTTTGCTTAAGAATCTGTATGCATTGCTTTACTTCACAGGTTTAAAACTTACACTCATTGGGACCCCTGCTAGGGTGAATGGTTTCTTGGTTGACAAAAATTCACTAAGTTGATCGATGGCATTTATCGCTACTGCCAGGGGGGAGATGATTTTTCCTTTGAAAATTCTTTTGTTTCTTGCCAACTAGAATTGCCAGCAAACAAATTTGATCGATGCCTTCCAGGCTCAGCTGAGCTACGATTTCCCCTCGAGCGATCCTCTATATTGTTTCGCCCATTTGCCTGTCAGGCTTCTAGTGCTTGTGGGCTTGAACAAATGGGGGACTAATTCAAGATAAACATTGTTTATCACCTACCTAGTGAAATTGCAATGCAAGAACAAATGGTCAGAGCTTTCCAGGCTATTAGCGCACAGAGCACACCTGAATGGGCCCAAAAAGCCTCTTTTTTTCAAATTGTCCCACATTAGGAGTTTTTTATGGGCCAGTTGTTAGCAGAAGATGTTTATTTTTGGGAGGTTGTTTGGGTTCCAGATCTCTTTCCAAATGGTTGATTTGGGTGGGATATCATTGTCATCTAGGAGTTGCTTGTATCCCGATTTTAATATATACCCCTCTTTCCCCCAAGCTTCTATCATCCTTTTTGTTGAGGTAGACTGAAGCGGTTCCAAAGATTGTTTGGAGGAACTGTTTGGCCTCTTCTCTTAATAGGGGAGGACCTCCCCCAGATTCCAACTTTTCCAATTATTGTTCGGGTGCTAGTTTGAGATATCGAAGAGGGTGGATCTTCCTTTAGAGGACAAACAGTGTTTGAATTGATCCAGAGAGGGAATTTTTGAGAGGATCCCACTCTCTGAGTAATTTTCCTCCCAGATCTTGATATTTTTTTCATTTCCTAAATCCCAATTTAGGCGGGATTCTATTAATGGAATGGACGCCTGTATAAGCTTCCAGATAGGTGAGCCTGCTTTTCTGAGGTCTACTTCTTACATGCATCTTTTTCTATTTTTCGTCAGGTACTTGCTGCAGAGTGCTTTCTTCCACCATTCTTTTTCACCTGTGATAATTCTCCATATTAACTTTGCTCCTAGAGCTAGGTTTATCTTTTCAGGATCTCTTATTCCCATCCCCTGATTTTCTTTTAGGGCACAAGTAATACCCCAGTTAACCATATGGAATTTTTTTCCATTATCCTTGCCTCCTTGCCATAGAAATCTCCTTCTGATTTTGGCCAGTTCTTTTTTGATTCCAACTAGAGCGTAGAGAGATGAGAATTAGAAGATTGGGAAGGATGAGAGGACTTATTTTATTAGTACAACCCTACCTGTTGGATTTAACCAAGTCGATCCCAATATTTCAAATTGATCTTTTAACTTTTGGAGGATTCCCTGCCATGCCTCCCCAGGTAGGGATTTGATGCTTATTGGCGTACCTAAATACTTGAAGTATTTCCAATATAGCGTGAAGGAGAATTGGAGGATGTGGGCAATTCTTGTCATTGTTCTCATTTTTACGTTCCAAGCATATATCTAGCTCTTAATCTTGTTAATAAGTCCTCACGAGGCTTGTTCATACTGGCCCATGACTAGTTTAAATCTTCGGGCCATTGTTTGGGAGGCTCCCCCAAGGAGAAGGGTATCGTCAGCGAATTGAGAGTTGTTTATCCTTCTGACTCCCCTCGCAATTTTTAAGCCCGAGATATGTCTAGTGGTCTTTTCTTACTCTAGTCTTTTGTTTAAATTTTCTGCCATGATTATATACAACATTGGAGAGAGAGGGCAGCCTTGTCTGACACCTCTTGAGGCTTGGAAGAATGTTGTTGGGAATCCATTAATCAAAGGTGCGATCCACGGGGACGAAATACACGATTTGATCCAGGATATAAAGGGGCTCTGGAAGACGAATTTGTTTAGCATTTCACAGAGAAAATTGTGCTTTACTCTATCGAAGACGTTTTCCATGTCAATTTTAATGATCACTCCTTTTTCTTTATTCGTTACACTAGTGTGGATTGCTTCCTGGACAAATATTGTGTTGTCCTAGATTTGTCTTTCAGTCTCAAAACCCCCTTGATTTGCGAGAATAATTCTTGGGAGAAGATGCTTAAGCCTGGTGGCAATAATTTTGGTGAGAATTTTGTACGAGACATTACTGAGGGAGATGGGACGAAAGCAGTCAAAGGTGTTTGCATTTTTGTCTTTGGGGATTAGCGCCAGGAAGGAGGTGTTAGTGGCTCCTCCTATCTTGCATGTCGATTGGACATATCTGATCATGCAAAGTAAGTCCGTTTTTATAATTCCCCAACACTGTCTGTAGAAGTGGAGGGTAAATCCATCCAGCCCGAGTGCTTTATATGGGTCGAAGTGGAATACTACCTCTCTAACTTCCTCTTTAGTGATTGTCTTTAAAAAATCTTGATTTTCCCGGTCCGTTATTAGTTGTGGGATCGACTCCATGAACTTCAGTCTTTTATATTTATTATATTCTCCATCTTGTGTATAGAGGGTTTTGAAATGGGAAGAGGCCTCGTTTTTTATCTCGTCGAAGGAGTTAATTATCTCCTCCGAGGATTTTTTGATTTCTTCTATTGAGTTTCCATGATGTATAGCTTTGGCCTATTTATGGAAGAAGGAAGTGTTTTTGTCTCCAACTTGTAGCCATAGGGCTCTTGACTTTTGTCTCCATTCCTTTTCTTCATTGTGAAGTGCCTTTAAGTGGTTCTGGAAGTGTATTTTCTTCTGCTCCAGGTACTCGGGTTGGAATTCTTTTACTTCTATATCCATATGGGTCTCTTCTAATTTTTGTTTGTGTCACTTTACTTCTTCCTTTGTGCTTAGGAAGGAGGGTTTTGCCTAGTCCTTTAAAGCCTGGTTTGTTTTTGTTTAATTTTTTCTCCCAAATATACATTGGGTTTATGTTCACCCAAGTAGACCAAGCTGAGGAGATTAAGGGGACAAAGTTCGGTGAGTCCATCCATAGGGGGTTGAATCTAAAGGGAATGGGACCCAGGTTTTCGACATTCGCCAAGGTGAGAGTTATGGGACGGTGGTCTAAGAATCCCCAAGGGACAATTTGGGAGGTGTTGAGTCTCCATTTTGACATAAGATAATACCCTATATTACCCTCTATCTAAGTCTTTTTGCCTCTGTTATAAACCTATACTGGACTATTCCCTCCCAAAACACATGCCTAATAGGTATGTCATGTCTACAAGAGGTAATTGGTGATTTAAAGCATGTTTATTTAACTTTCTTAAATTAATTCGATTGAAAGTGTTTTATTTTGTATAGTTATAATAATTTGATTTATGAGCAGTCTATCCGACACTACCAGACACTGTGTAATCCGGTACCAAATCCATTCTGGTGCCCAAGACAGTTTTGATTTGGTACCAACTCCATTATGGTACCAAGACATGCGTTATTCCGGTACTCCTTGCTCTATTTTATTCCGGTACCAGACTCACGACTGTGTGCAATCTAGTACCAAAACCTCTGTTTCGAAATGTGCCAGTTGGACCTGGATAATGATGAATATTTCGAGAAGACAGTTGGATAGAAGCATCCGAGTCATTTCTCCAGTTGCAAGAGACTCCATCGCTCATGCACTTCATGTCATGAGGATGGAGTCGACTCCTAAAAATTCGATGTAAATCTTAATTCTGGAATTTCTCAAACTGTTTAATGTTTATCCATAAATATTGGTAATATCGGCTTACCTTATTTAAGGAATGTTGTGTAGAAAGGAATGTAAGTAAGAAATATACGATAAGAATCAGACAATACTTGTCGTCGTCGTGTATGAAGTAAAAGATTATTGATCCAATTTACCAGCTTAATTAATGCAGAAGATCTTTCATGCCAATTCTTGGATGTGAGTGAAAGTTTTAGTCTATTAACTCCTTAAGAGGTTCCTTGTTGGTTCGGGAAGGGCCCATTGCCCCAACTAAGGTAAACCTCATTGTATACGTTCTGTGTGTTTGTGTGGATAGTTTACAGTAGTGTGTGTGTGTGATTAGTCTTTATTTCATTCTCAGGATTGAGCATTGATTTAATCATTTTGGATTGGTGTGTATAGGCAAGTGCTAGATCGAATATACATTTTATTATCCATTGTTGAAGGTAGCTATCTCATAATTTGAAGTGTGGGACTCATATTTTAAGTTTATGATTCTAGTATCGCAAGGAACTAGGAGACTTTATCTTTCATCTTCATGTGCTGTAATAAAGTCTTTCAGTTATACTGAATTCTCCTTGTGCTGGTTTGATTGAATTACATGAAGTTGAAGTTGGTTTTTGTTTCAAGAATGGTTGGAGTTGATTGTTTTAATTACTACAACAGACAAGCTTCTTAAAGTTCATCTTTTCAATACAAGTGCCTAAAATGAACAGACCAGCATCTCTTTGATTGAATGTTTGTCTAAGTTTCATTATCAGTTTTAGGTTCAGAGGATATTTTGAAGTATTTAGAGATCTTAGAAATGGAAATTTTTATGTTATTAATTATTTCCTATATTTAACAGACTTAGATAGGTTACTTGTTCTCGGCACATATGGTGTAACGACTCTTTCGATTATGAATCCCAGATTCACATTTAAATGTGTGATATATACAGTGAACATATTTACGCACCAACATTTTGGCGTCGTTGCCGGGGAGTTGTAAACGGTAACATTTAGCATATTTTTTGGTTTGATGAAGTATTGGATTGGATTTGAGGATAATCTGAGGGCGGGGAGAAGGCGGTAAGATGAAAGGTAAGAACATGCGCATCCACTTTGGTGGGGTTGCTCCAAAGTCAGGTTGTCCTCCTACATCTAATTAGGAATCTACGTTTTCATTAATTTCATTTTTTTTATGAGTAGGTACGGGGATAATAAAGGCAGATTTATTGCTCCTAAAATCTCAGAAAAACCAGAAAAACAGACAACAAAGAGAACCCCCCCTTATACTAATTCATTGAAAACTCGTGCAGGAAAAATTCTCAGAGAAGAGAGCTCAAAGGCAGCCTTTGCAACAACAACAAAAGGCACTAGATCCAAAGCCATTGTTCAGATTAAAAACATAAGGTGGCAAGAAAAGGAGTCAGCACTGGCTACCACATCCAAAAGAGAAACTGGAAAAGAAGCAGAGGTGATAATAGAAGAGGTTGCATTTGTTATTGGAAGACCACACAAAACCTTGGAAAATCCAAAGATACTAGATAACCCGGTAGTGGAACCGTCACTCGGTGGAGAAAATTCACCTTCTCCCTACAGAGTGCTTGGAAACATGGCAGAAGAAGAGGGAAACACAGCCAATGAAACAGAGACATTTGGATTCCCCATACTGGATATGGCTAAAGACGTTGCTATGAAGAACATTCCATTATCTTCACTTCCTCATTTCAGAGGTATGTCAACAGAAGACCATGACTCATTTTTATTTGAATTTGACATATTGTGTAGGAGCTATAACTACATAGATAATGCTAAAAAATTAAAACTTTTCCCAGCCACACTAAAAGATTCGGCACTACGGTGGTACATGAGCTTAGGGGAACACACAATTTTGTCTTGGGATGGTATGAAGGAGACCTTCCTCCGGAAATACTAGGATTACTACAGACCTAGGGATGCTAGGAATGATATATTCAAAATGCAGCAATCAGAAGAGGAAAGCTTAGAAGACTACTTAGAAAGGTTCTTATACAATTACCAAAAGACTAAGCAATTTTCCTTAGATACAGCTACAGTTAGGACTGTCTTCCTAAAGGGTGTGAGGGATGATTGCATTGAAGTGTTAAACCTTATGAGTTCTGGGGACATATACCAAAAACCATTTGTAGACATAGCAGAGTATTGTAAAAGATACTCTCACAGTCAAGCTAAAACAGGGAAAAGTATAAGGGACCCGACTAACAGAATTGCTAAAACCATATCCAGAGGTGTCACAAGGATTGAGCTAGGAAATCTATTGGAAAACTTTAAAACAGATATCCTACACACCATTAGTTCCCAACTAGATACCATGCAAATTAAAAGAAAACAAGAGGAAGAAAATGTTGCGTTAGCAATCTTCTGTCATCGGTGTAGGAGGAAACACCCTGAAAAGGAATGCCCCCTCAATGTTATTGAACTCAGTGGTATTTTCACAGAGGACCATCCTAGTAATAAATGCCCTTCTCTCCCCGGACTCAAGGCCATGTTCAAGGGAGGAGGAGAACCTGAGACATCTTACCCCCCTAGGAGACCATGGAGACAACAAAACCCCAACATGTTTGCCGACCCAATTACATAATACCCCCAACAGTAATGGGTACCCCCCAATTCTTATCCTCAGTGGTCAACACAAACCCAACCTTGGCAACAGGGGTGGAGAGGACCTATATATGGAAATGTCCCCTTTCAACCAACAAATTGTCCCACCTATCCACAATATCCTTCGAATATTTCACAGTTGCTCCTAGGTTTTAACCCCCCTACTCTTCTTCCACCCCTACAACCACAACAACCACTTGCACTACCCATGAATCCAAATATGCAGCAACCAATGCAAGTTGCACCCATCCAAAGCCCTCCTTGGCCTACTCCTATTCATGCACAACCTATCCCTAACCCAAATAACAGACCGACACAACCTATACAAATTGTTGAAGTACAAACCTTCCCTACATACGTAATAACGCCAGCTCCGTTTAATGGAATTGAATTAAGATCAGGAAGGATTGTAAACAAAACAAATCCCACTATGGTCATTCAAGAGGAACATGTGCATAATCACACAAATTAAGAAGAACAAATAGATGTCCAAACGGTTCAAAGAGAAGAACAGATGATTGATCCATTGAAAGAAAAAAGAAACACTCCTTTACCACAAGAAATCCCTTCTCCCAACTCCCTTGCAGCAGAAACACCCCATGAAATGAATCCCCCTTACCCAGAAAAACTGCTTGTAAAGAAAACTGAGGAACCTCTAGAACATAATTTAGAGACTGAACTCCAAAATATATGTGTAAAGATTCCACTATTACAGGCCATTAAAGACATACCTATCTATGCTAAAATTGTAAGGGACCTTTGCATTCAAAAGCCAAGGATAAAGAGGAAAGAGCCTCCTGTCATACGGGTGGTAGGATAGTTATCTGAGTTTATAACAGAAATGCCTTCCAAGTATAGTGATCCAGGGAACCCAGTGGTAACCATAGAAATCAATGGTGTTGCCTTACCTAACACATTGATTGATCTAGGGACAGAAATAAATGTGATGTCAGTAAACACTATGAAAACACTGCAACTAGATCACTTAAGACCCACACAAACTTTGCTAGAGCTTGCAAATAAATCAGTCATCACCCCAACAGGAAGTTTAGATGATATAATAGTGGCATTGGCCTCTTGGGAATGCCCTATGGATTTCTTGGTAATCCATCCCAAATCCCCCAAACCAGGACACCCAGTGGTACTAGGCCGACCTTGGTTGGCCACCGTTGATGCATTCATCAGTTGTCGATCTGGAGAGATGACAATTTCCAATGGCACTCAAAGTCAGAAACCTATCCTTTTTCCCCCCACCCAACCAGCCACAGAAGTCCCTCTCTAGTTGGAGAATCCATATGGGGAGGAGGACTGTACCCAACCCTTGTTGACACTTGAACAAGTAAAAGGAGTACAATAACACTCTACAGAACAAATCCTAAGTCTATTCTTGGCTGCTTCGGCATGCATTGACTATCCCCAATCTTTCCCCAACTACACACACATCTTTAGCCCTGAATTTCAAGAAATTTGGCACCCTTCCACTTCTACAATAGCCACTCTTTTACAAATAGAGGAAGGGAAGGAGTCTATTGTCCAAGTTGTATAAATTAGTCATGGGAAGTCCCTGTATATCAATGCCAGCCTAGAAACAGATCAAAAACAAAAACTGGTACAAATGATTCAGGGGCAATTCGATGCATTTGCATGGGATTACTCTGACATGAAAGGGATCCACCCAGATACATGTATGCATCATATTTACACTAATGATCAAATCATACCTATCCGACAACCCTAGAGAAGAATGAACCCAGCCTTGAGAGATATAGTAAAGGAAGAACTCCAAAAACTCCTACAAGCCAATTTCATTTACCCTATATCAGATAGCAAATGGGTCTCCCCATTAGTTATTGTACCCAAAAAAAAAGGGGAAATGGAGGATTTGTGTGGACTTTTGAGAGCTAAACAAGGCCACATATAGAAACTACTTCCCTTTACCTTTCGTAGATCAGGTCTTGGATACTTTATCTGGGAAGAGGTACTTTTCTTTTCTGGATGGGTTTAGTGGCTACAACCAAATACAAATTTCACCAGAAGACCAGGCTAAGACCACATTCACCTGCCCTTAGGGAACCTATGCTTATAGGGTTCTCCCCTTTGGATTATGTAATGCCCTTGCTACCTTTAAGAGGGTTGTCTTGGTTATTTTCTCTAATCTGACCAATGATTGTGTGGAAGTCTACATGGATGACTTCACGGTATACGGGGATGATTTCCAACAGGCATTGGATAATTTGAAGAAGGTATTGGTTAGATGTAAAGAGACCAACCTCTCACTCAGTCACAAAAAATCAAGAATGATGCTTACTGAAGGAATCGTTCTAGGTCACCACATCTCCGGTACCAGAATAAGAGTGGACCCTGCCAAAATCGACATTATTTCCCAAATTAAGATCCCTAGTTCTCAAAAGGAAATCAAAAGTTTCTTAGGGCATGTTAGCTACTATAGGAGGTTTATTCAAAATTTTACAAACCTAGTTGCCCCCCTTTTCAAACTAGTAACGAAAGATGTTGAATTCTGTTGGGATGAGCAATGCCAAATCTCCTTTGAAATCTTAAAAACAAAACTTCCAAGGGCTCTTGCTTTGAGAGGTCCAAACTTGTCTCTTCCTTTCCATATCTGTACAAATGCCTCAGATATTGCTTTGGGAGTTGTATTAGGACAACGGGAAGGGCAGATTCCTTATGCTATATACTTTGTTAGTAAGAACCTCTCACCTATTGAAGCAAGCTATACTGTCACAGAGAAAGAATTATGATCAGTAGTACATGCCATCAACAAGTTTAGACACTATATAACAGGATACGAAGTTTTTGTGCACACATATCACTCAGCTATCAGATTTCTAATGAATAAACCTGATACAAATGCTAGAGTAACTAGATGGCTCTTGTTACTACAAGAATTTAATATCACTATCATAGACAGGCCTGGAAGAGATAACTCGATCGCTGATTTTCTGTCTAGGCTTATCCATACAAGTGATAGTACTCTAGTAGATGATGATTTTCCGGATGAGAATTTATTTTCCATTTCTACTTTCACCCCTTGGTATGCAGACGTAGCCAACTATTTGGTAACTGGCAAGTTGCCTTAAGGTATGACATCCAGAGAAAAACAGAGAATCGTTCAACTAAATGCCAATTATATGTGGCATGAAGATACCCTATACCGAACAGGACCTGATTTGGTAATCAAAAGATGTGTCCGTGAAGTTGAAATGCATGATATCTTCAGAGCCTGCCATGATGGCCCATGTGGAGGCCACTTTGCTGACAAAAGGACAACTTACAAAATCCTACAATCTGGCTATTATTGGTCGACCATTTTTAAAGATGCAAAGAAATACGTGGTCAGCTGCGATGATTGCCAAAGAATGGGAAGACCTACATCAGTTGTTGAAATGCCACTCCAAGCCCAAGTAGTAATCGAACCCTTTGAAAAATGGGCCTTAGATTTTGTAGGACCTATCAATCCCATGTCCCGGAAGAAAAATTACATACTAGTTTGCACAGACTATGTAACAAAATGGGTAGAAGCCAAGGCCCTATATTTAGCCAATGAACAATCTGTTGTAGATTTTCTCTTTGAGGAAATTTTCACTCGTTTTGGGGTACCTCGGGAGATAGTCACTGATCAAGGAACACAATTCACCTCAAATTTGGTTAAGGCCCTTACCGAACAATACAAGATTAGACACATAAATTCTTTACCCTATCACCCCAAAGCCAATGGCCAAGTAGAATCAACCAACAAAGTGATAGAGGCCATCCTCACTAAGACTGTTCAGCTGCTTCACAAAGACTAGGATGATAGGTTGCCTGAGGCCTTTTGGGCCTACAGGACAGCCTGGAGAAATACAACAGGCCATACATCGTATGAGTTGGTATATGGGAAGTAGGTACTACTGCAAATAGAGTTTCAGGTAAAGACCTTAAGAACTGCCATGCAATTAGGAATGGACCTTAATGAACCTAAAAAACAGAGGTTATTACAATTGAACGAGCTTGATGAGATAAGACAAGATGCTCTACGAAGAACCACCTTGATACAAGAACAAAGGACCAAATGGCACGACAAGTACATTAAACAGAAGTCCTTCTAGACAAGTGATTGGGCCCTCCCATATGATAGCAGATTTAAAAATTTCAAAGGCAAGCTGTCTACCAGATGGATGGGGTCCAATGACGTTGATACAGTCTATGACAATGGTGCAGTAAGGATAAAGACTATTGATGAAAATCAGACTTCCCTTGTTGTAAATGGACATCGACTGAAGGTTTATCACAAACCTCTGTCAAAGGAGGATTTTGTCAAAAATGTTCTTCAAAATGCCGAAATGCAACTGGTAAGCGAGAGGGTTTTCCCTCCTGCTGACCTACCATAGTAAGTTCAAATTGTATAAATTCATTTTCTGTACATAGGTGTGTCATGAGATGAAGTTTTTTTCTTTTTAACTAACAAAGACAAAAAAAAAAATGGTGGTGTTCCCACGTAGATAAAAAAATAAGGAGGACAGCTACCAGAAAGAGTCTTCTTTAAGTTTTTCAGACTCTTTAAAATTGAAAACACCGGTGAGCAGGAACTGGCCCGAGCTCGACAAAAATCAACGGGACAGTATAGAGAGTTTCCTTTAAGTTTTTCAGACTCTTTAAAATTGAAAATACCGGTGAGCAGGAATTGCCCCGGGCTCGACAAAAATCCACGGGACAGTATAGAGAGTTTCCTTTAAGTTTTTCAGACTCTATAAAATTGAAAATACCAGCGAGCATTAACTAATCTAGGCTCGATAAAAATCCACAGAAAAGTAGTAGTTAGGATTATTATCATGTTGTAATAAAAAAGGAAATGCCAGCAAAAGTGTGGTCACCTTGGTTCCAAAAGAAAAGGAGTTATGTCATCTCAATTACTGGTCATTACAGAGTACATTCCTGTTACAAAGCTTTCCTGCATTATTTCTCTATAAACTTTGGCAACTGTATGGTTTTTTTTTTAGACGGATTTGACCATAGAACACTAGCTATTTCTATAAATCACTGTCACCAGAATCAGTGACAAGATTTTTAACCTCAAGAAAGCTCATTTTTGTGCTTATCTCACATCGATGATCACCTCTATGTATGAAGGGCCACCAAATCATCTCGTTCTGCCTATCCAGTACCGGATCCTATCCAGTATTAAAAAAAGGGACCCTGCGTTATTCTGGTACCAACTGCAAATTTTACACACAGGTGATTATGTACCAACTACAAATTTTACACACAGGTGACCTGGCACTCAGGTAATCAGGTGATCCTGTACCAACTGCAAATTTTACATAGATGTGATCCGGCACTCAGGTGATCCTGTACCAACTACGAATTTTACACACAGGTGATCCGACACTCAGGTAATTAGGTGATCCTGTATCAACTGCAAATTTTACACACAGGTGATCCAGCACTCAGGTGATCCTGTACCAATTGCAAATTTTACACACAGGTGATTCGGCACTTAGGTGATTCTGTACCAACTGCAAACTTTACACACAGGTGATCCGACACCCAAGTGATCCTGTACCAACTGCAAGTCTTACACACAGGTGATCCCGTATCAATTACAAATTCTACACATAGGTGATCCAGTACTTAGATGATCCAATACTGGTAAGAATATGACGGGTAACTTTCATCATGTTTCCAAGTCGCTGTCAAATTATTAGTGCGAGGACATACATATTCGACACTTTTTTTTCATATTATTTAAAGGAATTAGACTAAATATGCGTTTAGAACATCTGATTTCTCTTGGATCATGACGTACCTCTGTTTTGTCATGAATCTCTGTAGAAATCTTAGACCTCACCTCCGTGAGAAGAAAGTGTCCTACGAAACATCAAGAATGCAAAATCAAGATGTATTTTATCGGATCAAACTCGCTCTGTCTATCTGATAAATAAACCCCATGATTAGTTGTCGTACTATATGAGATGACGTGAACCACGAATCTCAGCATATCAAGTAATGATCCCAGTTGATTTCATATACACGAGTCCCGATCATAATGCCCACCTCCTTTCGTGAATATCATCCACCACCAAGCTTCCCACAAATCTGGAAATCGTTAGTAGATCCAACTTACCTCACCATATCATCATGAGTATCGACGTGACCATTGTAATCTACACTTCCATTCATAAATGCTCCTATGGATGGCTCTACCATCCAGATGAGCATTATTTACCCTTGTTGTCACACTAGCTACAGACACCCTATGCCTTTGTATCCCTTGTATGTTTCTCCCAACCAATACTCTATCATCCGATACTCAACCCTCGACCTTTTGTCTGTGCCTTATCCGCCCAAGAGAATTGCTTAAAATAGTATGGTGTCGACAGGCATGAGCCAATATTTCAAATATACAAAGAAACAACAGAATATCAAGCTTGTAAGAAAAAATATGAACAGACAGGGTGGGTACCATTCTTGGAGAAATTTAAAGGCCATCATGAGGGAATTTCTCTCGTCTTTGCGCAAACATATGATGGAGAGAATGTGCAGCTTGGGGATGTGAAGTTAAAAATTACAGAGGCCACTATAGCAGAGGCCACAAGTCTTTTGATGGTTGGAGAAAGATACTTCAAAAGAGTGATCGTAGACAAAAAGCTCTGTCAACAATTCCTCAAACCAGAACATCACGACCCCGATTGGACCAAGGGCATCCCTCGAAGCTATATCAAAGAAAAATATTTGAAAATGCTTATAAATCTGCAGAAATTCCTCACCTGTGAGGGAAGGTATGTCGTGACCTTCATTTATCATTTAAATCTTATGTCACATTTTGAGGGAGGACCACAGATAAATTTTCCCCATTTTTTATGGATGAGTTTAAAGAAAATGGCAAGAGGGCTGAGGTCAGTTTCTAAGAAACCTGAGACTAGTCTTCATCATCACGGTTTAATCAAACTTTTGGTTGTTCATGCTCTAAATACACAAGGGGGTAGTTGGAAGCAGTTGCTCCAACAGAGCTTCGCTCAAGAGAAATCCAAGTCGGTCCAGACACAGGAGGCAGGGACACACAGTGAAGGCTCAAGCAGAAAAACAAAGAAAGACATGGCATCAGGAGGTAAAGAAGACACTGTTGCACCCAACTCATCTCAGCCCATTGAGAAAAAAGTGGTAGAAAATTATGTCGTGGGGGAGCCTGTTATATCAAGAAAGAAGACAACCACTCAATTCCAGAGAGTAAGCTCTACTTCGGTTCAAAAGGGTAAAAGACGAAAGGAGGGCTCGGAACCATGTGGTCAATTAGATAGTGTTCCCAAAACAATTATGGAAATGCCATAAGAACCAGCCGGTCAAATAGAGAAGACCCCTGACTTCCAGTTACAAAGCAAGAAAAAGTTTGCACCAGTTGAAGCGTCTAGCTCAGTCCTACGCTTTGAAGATCAACGGTCACAGAATAAGAAACAAAATAAGGGCGAGACGGATCAACAAGGGATTTTACTAGAACCAACTGTAAAACCCCCTCCAAAATCCCCTAAATAATTGAAAAGTATTTATGAAGTTACTCAGCCTTCCCAAAGCTCAGTTGGTGGCTTGAAGGAGACTGCTAAGGTGACAAGTAAAAATAGAAAGAAACTAGAAGGAAAGGAGGCACAAGTTATAGAGCCCACGCCTCAATCTTCTAGGTTAGGAATACAGTTGTGCTAGCAAAAGCAAACGCCAGAATTTACAGTTCAAGCCCGCAAGATAAAGGTCCAGTCAACGCAGGAGGTACAGATGTCCAGGCCTGCCCCTATCAGTAAATCTAAGAAAAGGAAATTGTTTGAAGAAACTCCTACCTTTGTCAGCAAGTCTAAGAAAGCCTCGCCACCCATACGCAGAACCACTAGAAGTATGGCTAAACGGGAGACAATTCAAAACATACCTTCTCCTCAAAGAGAACCCATGGATATTCCAAGTTCTCTAGACAAAGAGAGTGGTTGGGGAGCTACCACAAGTGAAACAGAAGGACTGGTAACAATAAGTGAGACAGAAGGATTGGTAACAGAGACTTTGATGGATTTGAGGAAGGGACAAGAAGCTCGAGAGGTGGTAACTCAGGAAGCATTCACACCGAGTCCAGGCAAATCCTTGAGCAGACAAAAGATGATAATAAAGGCTCTGAGGAGTCCGAGGAAAGAAAAAGAGGCTCGAGAGATGGTGGCCAAGGAAGTACTCACACCAAGTCCAAACCAGTCCCTGAATGAACCAACATTATTAATAGAAATTGAGAGATTGAAACAAGAAATTGAAGAATACAAAATATTGGACAGGCATATCAAGGCAGAGAATGTAGAATTGAAGGAGCAGCATTCAGAGGTCTCTGCCAAACATAACAAAGTATTGCGATTGGTCCATTACACTAGGGTGATAAAGAAGGAATTGAAAAGTGAAGCTTCTAGTGTTAACATTTTGCAATCTGAGGAATGACAGAGCAGGGTCCAATTGTGCAGAAAGTTTTTGGGTATCAATTTTTGATAACGTTGCATGAGGACATGCAACATCTTTAGCATGGGGGAAATGTTGAGTCTCCATTTTGACATAAGATAATACCCTATCTTACCGTCTATCTAAGTCTTTTTGCCTCTGTTATAAACCTATACTAGACTCTTCCCTCCCAAAACACATTCCTAATAGCTATGTCATGTCTACAAGAGGTAATTGGTGATTTAAAGCATGTTTGTTTAACTTTCTTAAATTAATTCGATTGAAAGTGTTTTATTTTGTATAGTTCTAATAATTTAATTTATGAGCAGTCTATCCGGCACTACCAGACACCGTGTAATCCGGTACCGAATCCATTCTGGTACCCAAGACAATTTTGATCTGGTACCAACTCCATTCTGGTACCAAGACGTGCGCTATTCCGGTACTCCTTGCTCTGTTCTATTCCGGTACCAGACTCGCAACTGTGTGCAATCTGGTACCAAAACATCTGTTTCGAAATGCGTCAGTTGAACCTGGATAATGGTGAAGATTTTGAGAAGACAGTTGGATAGAAGCATCCGAGTCATTTCTCCAGTTGCAAGAGACTCCATCGCTCATGCACTTTGTGTCATGAGGATGGAGTCGACTCCTAAAAATTCGATGTAAATCTTAATTCTGGAATTTCTCGAACTGTTTAATGTTTATCCATAAATATTGGTATTATCGGCTTACCTTATATAAGGAATGTTGTGTAGAAAGAAATGTAAGTGAGAAATATACGATAAGAATCAGATAGTACTTGTCGTCGTCATGTATGAAGTAAAAGACTGTTGATCCAATTTACCAGTTGAATTAATACAGAAGATCTTTCATGCCAATTCTTGGATGTGAGTGAAAGTTTTAGTCTGTTAACTCCTTAAGAGGTTCCTTCTTGGTTCGACAAGGGCCCACCACCCCAACTAAGGTAAACCTCATTGTATACGTTCTGTGTGTTTGTGTGGATAGTTTACAACAACGTGTGTGTGTGATTAGTCTTTATTTCATTCTCGGGATTGAGCATTGAGTTAATCATTTTGGATTGGTGTGTATAGGCAAGTGTTAGATCAAATATACATTTTATTATCCAATGTTGGAGGTAGCTATCTCATAATTTGAAGGGTGGGACTAATATTTTAAGTTTATGATTGTAGTATCGCAGGGGACCAAGAGACTTTATCTTTCATCTTCATTTGTTGTAATAAAGTCTTTCAGTTATACTGAATTCCCCTTGTGCTGGTTTGATTGAATTACATGAAGTTGAAGTTGGTTTTTGTTTCAAGAATGGTTGGAGTTGATTGTTTTAATTACTACAGGAGACAAGCTTCTTAAAGTTCATCTTTTCAATACAAGTGCCTAAAATGAACAGACTTGTTTCTCTGGTACAACATCTCTTTGATTGATTGTTTGTCTAAGTTTCATTATCAGTTTTAGGTTCAGAGAATATTTTGAAGTATTTAGAGATCTTAGAAATGGAATTTTTATGTTATTAATTATTTCCTATATGCAATAGACTTAGATAGGTTACTTGTTCTTGACACATATGGTGTAACAATTCTTTCGATTACGAATCCCGGATTGACATTTAAATGAGTGTGAGATATACAGTGAACATATTTATGCACCAACAAGAGGTAATGGTAAGCATAAGGAAGAGGAGAGGATTGTGGATAAGGAAGCGATTCAGTCTAGTGGCTATATGTCCCACCCCTGTCCTTTTATTATTCCAGGTATATTTTCCTTTGGAGGGCTTGACATCGAAGAGATTGAGTTACAAGACCAGATCCTCCATATTTTCCCTAAATTGATCTCTTACAGTGGACCCCCTCATTTTCTCCCCTTGGTGCAGGGTAGTATTGAAATCCCTGACTATCATGCAATTTTCTTGAGAATCTGAATCTTTTAGTTTCATTAGCATTTCCCAACAATCTTTCTTTTCCCTAAAATTGTTAGGGATATAAACATTGCATATAGGATAGATAATACTTGTTTGGAGGTGCTTTAGCTTTACCAACGTCCAATGATATGAATCCACTCTTTGTTCCTGCTTGAATATTTGAGTGTTCCATACTGTAAATCTCCCTCCTGAGGCGCCTCTTGCACTTAGCGTCGCTCCGCTACTAGGGTTCCAGATTTCTTTCATTTCTCTTAGGGCCTCATCACCCTAGAGTTTTGTCTCCTGAATTAAAAGGATTTGGGGCTTTTCTATTCTAATTAGTTTTCTCATAGCTTCTTTTTTTTCCATTTGGCCCAGGCCTCTACAATTCCAGGAGACTACCTTCATTACTTACTATTGTGCTTTGTGGCCCCTCTTTTCAAGGGGTGAGACTGCCCCTTTGTTGCTTGGGATTTTCCATTTTTCTCTTCTTTCCTGAGTATTTCTTCCAAAGTTGGTTGGGTTCCTAGGTCTTTGTCCTGAGTGGTTGCTTTCTCTCTTCTGGCTTTATTTGTTTTTCTTCCCGCTTTCGTGGTTGGAACAGTCTTTGGAATTTCTACTTATGTTTCTTCTCCAGATTCTTCTTGTCTGTCTTCCTCCTATGCTTGATGACTAACTTGATGTTGGGGGTCTGGTTCTTCTGCCTGGATCTCAATAATTGCATCCAGATCATGGGTGTTTTCTTCTGTGTTTTCCTCGAAGATGATCAACTTTGGATCCAAGGTTTTGAATGGTTTGAACTTGTTCTTGTTGCTTTCAGGTTCATCTTCGATCTGTATTGTGGATTTCCCTTTACTTGGCGAGGAGGGTCTGGAGTTGCTTTTTCATTTTGGTTGTGGGTTCCCTGGTCCATTCGTCATTTTTTTATGTTTTTCTTGTTTCCATTATTCAGATGCCTTGTTTTATGAATGCTCCTAGGTCGCCTTAGGGCGATTTTTTGGCAAAGTGACCATATTCATGACAATATTTGCACTTAAATGGGAGATGTTCATAGTCCACCGTTTGGATGTAAGACCAACCATCTAGAATGAGTTGCATTACTTATAGAAGCCCTTTTTCCAGGTCCACTTCAACACATAACCTTGCACAAGATTGTAGTCCATCTCGTGGTTCAACTCGATCAATGAACCTTCCCAAAGCATTAACTATGTTTTTGATTGTTTCATTGTTCCAGCAGTGTAAGGGTAGGAAGGGGAGCCTAACCCATACTAGGATAGCAGAGGGGATATCGTTCTTTGGACTGGAGTCTGGAGTCCATTTGTTCAGATAGATCCCTCTGGTCCCCATGAAATACGGGCCATTTCTGAAGATTAGATTGTGGTTTGCTTTGTTTTCAAACAAAAAAACGTAGAAACCCTTTCCACAAAATGTTGTAGAGAGTTATCCTTTGATTTTTTTCCTCCAGTTCTAGTCCAGCTACAAAGCCATAGCTTTGGGAGATGGCCAAAGTCCTATGAACTACCCTATTAAATCATTTTCAGCTAGTCGAAGAGCAAACAGTCTCGAAGAGGTGGAGTGGACCGCCACGTTTGGGATTTCATCTAACCTTTTGATGAATCGGGAGGTATGGACTCCCTTAACAGACTTTGAATAGGATGAGATCAACATATGAAACGCTGCAAGGTCAGGCAATGGCGGGGGTTGGGGGGGCCCCCGAACCGAAGGCCATGGCGGCTTGCGTTAAAAACCGTAGGGCCTGTCAGGGGAATCTCAAGGAGCGCTTCTCGAGGTCGCTATATCCTATTCCCTTTTTATTCTTATTATTATTCTCTCATTGGAAATACAATGAATCCCTATGCTACGCAAACCTTGGCCAAAGAGCCTCTTGAATATTCTATCAACCAAACATGGGATTCCTTCACACAAAATAAATCCTACAATAAAAAAAAAATGAGACAACAACACCCAAAAGAACTCAAATAAATGCATTTTTATCGTTAATCTAGACAAGGTAAAACAAATAATTCATAAAGGGAAAACATTCAAAACATGAAGAAATTTTATGTCGAACCTATACCTTTTTTTATAGTGCAAGCATGTCCCAACTCCTGTGAAAATTCTCCCCAAACAAATGAAATAAGAATTCCTAAGCTACCTGAGAACTCCAAAAAACCCAGAAGAAACCTAGAGAAGAAATTAATGGATCCACTCACCCTATCCTTCAAGCCTCAGGTTGTGGTTGTAAGGCCATGATAAGAGACAATTAGGTAAAGGATATCCATATGATTGGTCAGTGTTGAAAGTAAATCCCTTTATTATACATCACCATAATACCAATGTTGCTCACCGGGAAGTGTGTGACATCTCTTGACAATAGAAACAGACAAAGATATTCCAACTAGAAGCAACAATCTCACTCACGATGCTTGGTAGACAAAAAATTCCTCACAATCCCAACCCATTAACTCCTACCAAAAACACCTAAATTACCACATTTAGGCACAAGTAGTCAAGGCTTCTTGAGTACTTAGAATTTAGTCATGAAGAATGGGCACTTAAGTATCTTCTTGTGACCAACAACAAGATTGATAGCGCAGACAAAACCAGAGTATGGAAGTATTCTCGGAAGAATCCCACACAACACAAGCTCATGTTTGCTAATTCCCACCACATTAGAGGACCCATAACAAACATGACTCGATCTAAGAATTACATTAAACTTCATAGGCATAAGAAGAGTATTTGGTTTCAACATGTGGATGTTGTTACCCCCCATCCTAGGGGTAACTAAATAGATGATGTATCGAGGCTTGCATGTAGTAGACATGGAGTGCCGAGAGCCCGATGCATAGCACATCCCACAAAGCACCTCTTCTTCTCGATGCCTCACCATCATCACCAACAAAAGAGTAGCATCCACCACACCGGCTTGACTCCCAAACAACAATTGGTCTTGCTTCATGAGGTAACAAGTTCAGTCTCATGGTAAGTGTCACTTTAATATTTGAAGCATTCAAGCATGTTGCAAAGAGTCATTTCTCAATTATGGAACATTTGCTTGGAAACTATACTTTTTTTCTAATTTCACCTTGGTGGTTGACATCGTGTCCTAGTAAGTTGGTCACCCTTGCGAAAAAAGGTTGCTATTAGGGAGTTCCTTGAAGGGTCATTGCACCATCCTTCACTCATAATTACCACTTTCCACACTTCTTCCTGTCCATTTCCTCTTCTTTTGGGTTTCCATGTGCATTGACCCTGAGAAGGGCTTGTACCTCATTTCATGGGAAGAAGGGATTGAAGTCCCAGAGGTGTTGTAGCTGACATCAAACAAAAATGATCTCCCTAAAGTCCTAAGAGCCATGAAACACTTCTCTAAATAAATAAAGGACTTTTAAATAATAATAAATGATCAAATGATGTCCCACTTGATAAGGGAATGCATTGTGATGTTCTTTAATTTCCAGTGCTTATGGCACTCAATGTGTTCTAACTTCAAGTGGCATTGTGGTGCTCTTTTTCTTTCCATTGCACATAGCACTCAATGTTCGAACTTAATAAAGCAAATAAAGGGTTTGGAAAAATGTTGCATTGCAAATAAAGGGAACTCAAAGATGTAGGACACCCTCCACAAAGGCACCCATAATTGAGACAATATGAACCCTTGATATGTAAAGAACCGCATGCCCAAGAGTCTTTCCCCAATCCACCTCATACTCATTACATGGTATAGATAGGGTCTCCTTGGGAAATATTCCTTGACTTGGGGATTGGCCTATGCAATAGGGCACCATGGAACCCCTCCCATACCTAAATTTGGCAAAATTTATAAGGTCTTTCAACATTTGTTTAATTTGAAAAGGGGGGATTTGATGCACATGTTTGGGTGGTTCTTGTATTAAATGTGGCTTATTTGGCATGATTCATGTGACTTGTGGACCCTTGGAGGGAGTACTTGTTTGTCTTTGCAGGACCTTGCCCACATGATGGATGTCATACCCCACATATGGGAGACCATTGATGATGAGCATTGCACTTTGAGAGTGGAGGACGTTTCCTTTGGAGGTGTTATCGCACAAATTGTAGGTTGGGAAAATCTTGACCCAAATCACAAGAGTGTGACAACTACAAGAGTACCCATTGTCACCTTATATAGATACTCCCCTCGCTTTAGTGATGAATAGTCACCACATGGGGGGAATCACGATGACCATAGGGGGATTGAGATGGAAAGTGAAGAGATGGTGGGTGAAACCCATATAGGTCAGATTTGGAGATGGATAAAAGCTTGGAAATGAGGTCTTGTAGGTGAAGAATGGTTTTCAAATGTTGAGGACCTACACCACAGTGTTATCCCTACCTAGAACAAGACAGTTGATTGAGATACAAGTCAAATAACCAAGGGGATGAGCAAGGAAATTTTTTTGTCCTAAATTGCAGCAGAACAAAGATATACATATCAAGAATATAATTGATGTATTTTTTTTTCTTTATTTATTTTTAGCCTGACAATGATAAGAAGAGTCAAATCAATATTTTTCAACCAATGAAAATTCTAGAAAAAAACAGAAAAATTCAATAATTTTTCGAGCACTTTAAATATAGCACAATTTTCTCATATACAAACACATAATATATAGAAAAACAAAAAAAATAGTATCCTCGAAGATGCGAGGACTTAAAAAACTCTATATCTTACTCTGCATCATAATTGCAAATAAACTACTTCACAAACAACTATTGTTTTCACTCTCATTATTGCCACATGGGTAAGGGGTTTTGAAATATTGTTTTTCCCATTAGCCTTGTAATGGATTATTGTCAAGAAAAGGGCGGTAGGTGTGGGGGAATTATAGATGATCTGGAGGGACAACAACAAATAGAGTATGCTTGGGGACTAGGAACTGCAACCAACGACGAAGTAGAATCAAGCACAATCTATCAAGGTTTAGTAATGCTCATAAAGAAAGGGATTTGCAATACATCAATGGTTATATATTCATCAACAATCATAAGGTCATTATTCCATCAAACTCTTGTCCATGAATTTCGACTTCCCACCTCACTCAAAGGGTTGCATTGGCTTGTGATTGCACAAAACATGATTTTTTTCAAGTTTTATGAGCACACAACAAGGGGGTTGATTTTGAAGCTGATATAGGCAAATGAAGGGCTATTAAAGGTAAATTGGGGGGGGGGTGGATTTTATTTTATGCATTTTCTATGAAATTTCCTTGCCACTCATTAATATGGGCATGCCATTCAACAACACGTGTCCCATCATGCAGGTGCAAAGGGGTAAGAAGTTATGGCTCCCATAACACTCAATCCATTATTATCCTCCTTCCTTGGCATTAGCATTTATGGGCATTTCAATGGGGAAGCTCATTCCTATATGTGGGTTTATTATTATGTTTGTGTTTGCTACGACTAATGCCATTATCGACATTCCTACTCTTCATCTTTTCGATAATGCAGACAAGAGTTAAGGGGTTCAACATTGGGGTGAATTAGTCAAGCATTGCATACTGTGAAGTCAGTAGAATTTGACACTCTAGCTAAGGGAGACTCAACTAGGCATGTACATATCTCCAAGGAATAAATGACTCATTGTGATTGTAGAAGTGAACATTATTTCTTATGTGAGCTTATGGAGGTCAATCGCGGGGTTAAGCGCTATGATTGCAAGGTAGCCGAAGCTCATTGTAGTCTGAAGAATTCCACTGTCAAATATAATCACTAGTAGGGTGATTGGGAGAAAAATACTAAATTCAAGAATTGGGTGAAGGATCAGTGTGTAGTGGAAATTTCCAACCAATCACTGGAGTTGAAAGAATTGGAACAAGAGGCCATAACCTTCATGCATATTAATTGGTAGAAGTACATGGAACTTGAGTTTCAAATTGGTTCTCTTTATTCTCTGGTCAATAGAGTTTTGACACACCTTCTAATCCAGGTGGATATTGGTGGCCACCCACCTATTCCACTTGGACCCCCACCATTGCTTCTTTCAGTTTTTCAATTTCTGCACAGTTTACTATTTTTAGCAGTTTTTCGGGTCCTGAACTTCCGGAGCCGTTTTGAGGCCTTAAACGACTTTTTTTGGGAAAACGGGGAGCAACATGGATCACAGATCATGTTGCTCACCCAAAAGTTGTAGTCCTCGGATAGATTTTTCTAAGGAGGTATGGAACGCATCAAACGAAGATCGTATGCCAAAGTTAAGTCCCCAGGAAGTTGATGTACCAACTTACCCAAACGGGGCCCATAGTCTTGGCGTTTCATCTCCTAGGGTTAGGTCTTTGGATGTTTAGGGTTTTCCATTGTTTCTCAATAATAATAGGCCTTTGAGTCTCATTGTAACACAGTTCAAAGGCCAGTAGCCACCACATCTCTTCTCAGAGATAAGCTACCAGTGCCCTAGCTAGTTTATTTCCATTCTATCTGTAAGCATATTTCAGTCATTTGTTATTAATGAAATGAAGTCTTATTTCCGCTACATTTATGTGTTTATGTGTATTTATGTATTCCATTGTGTTCCTACATAAATCTGGATCAATGGTATTAGAGCGGTCTGCTCATTCTCGATCCTTCTTTGCATGTCCCCAACGAGGTTGGGGTATAAGGAGTTGGGGCTCGATCCGGTTGAACCTTTCCAAGACCAGCCTCACAAACCTTGACAACCGCCCATGGGGGAAGAAAAGAAAGATGAGGGAGCAAGAGATCCTATCAAAATGTTGCTCGAGGAGGCCCTCAAGAAACAAAGGAACGCGATGATGGACAACTTTTCCCAGATTCTTCAACGGATTCCCACTAGCGACGCATCAACATCCAACAACCACTCTGGAGGCGCCACTCCTTTTAAGGTACAAGTAAACTTTGACATTCCCATATTTGAGGGCCAAATAGATGCAGATGCCATAGATAGATGGTTGAATTTGTTAGAAGGATATTTCTCGGTTCATGACTTTTCCGACTGAGAAAAGATTATTTTCGCACTCCTCAAAGCCGCCCCCCATGTCAAGGACTGGTGGGAAACCTACTCGGAGCAAGAGAGCGAGGGAGAACCCTCTCTATTCTTGGCCGCACCCACTTGGAATTCTTTTTGAGATGCCATCAAGGAACAATATTATTCCGTGGGGAGCTATGAGGACAAATACATACAATGGACTACGTTGTGACAACAAAGGGACCAAGATGTGCATGAGATGACGAATCTGTTTCATACCCTACGCACAAAGTTGGGTATCAAAGATTCAGAGAAACATTTGGTGTTAAAGTACCGTAGTTGTCTGCACAGATACATTCAGGAGGAAATGGAGTTCCTCAACATCTCCCCGCTTGGTGTGACATATTGATATGCTGCCAAGATTGAGCAAAAGTTCAAACAGAAGAAGTGAGACTTTGGGTCTGCAAATCAGAAGCAAGGGAAAGGTACCCCCAAACTGCAGAACAAAGGACCAAGTCAAGGCGGGGCAACCCAGGACAACCCGCCAAAGCCACAAGCAAATAACAACACCATGAAGCCAAAAAAGGACACGGGGAACTAGTGTGAGTTCCATAAGAGCTCCACTCACAACACAAGTGAGTGTCGGGCCAAGCAGTCACTGGTAGCCGAGTTGAAGGCTTTTGAATCAGATGCATGCTCCAACTCTGAATCAGAACCTGACAAGGGGAATGATAGGGGGAAGCAGATTATCGATGCAGAGCCCAACGCCACCGTTTCCACCACGAAGATCCAGAAGGAGGAACCAGAAGATCTAGAGGAGGCAGAGCGTCTCTTCCATTCCAAGATGTGGGTAAAGGGTTCCTCGTTGCAGTTCATTGTCAACAGTGGGAGCCAGAAGAACCTCATCTCGGTAGAGGTCATGAAGTAGTTGGGCTTGCCAACCACAACACACCCAAACCATACACCATCGGGTGGTTGCACCAAGGATGGGACCTCCGCGTCAGTCAACAATGTCACCTTCTCTACAACATCAAGCCCTTCATAGATGAGGTATTATGTGACATTGCTCCTCTTGATGTTTCTAATGTATTATTAGGCCAACCGTACTTGTGGAAGTGACATGTTGTGTATGAGTCCAGGCCTCATGTTGTTATTATCACTTTGGGCAATAAGCTGTACAGGATATCAGAGATAGCACCGCCTACCACCATCTCTTTGGTTACTACAAAACAATGCAGTAAGCTCATTTCCAAAACCAGGAAATTTGTTTTCCTAATGATCCGCCCTCAGGGAAAGAGGAAGATTGTGGCCATGACCTCCAGACAGGGCCCTGCTGCACGAAAACAACAGATGGATGAGGTCATGGAGGAGTACGAGGACATCTTCACCTCCCCTGCAGGGGTGCCTCTACACTGCTAGGTCAAGCACCCCATCGATCTGACCCTAGGTGTGCCGCTGCCCAATGGACCCATCTACCGGCACTCTGTCCTGGAGAATGACGAAATCAAGAGGCAAATTCAGGAGTTGTTGCAGAAAGGTCACATCCGGCCGAGTTCATCGCCCTGTGGGAGCCCGATTGTGTTGGTGCAGAAGAAGGATGGGACTTGAAGACTCTGCATTGACTATCGGGCACTGAACAAGATCAATGTCCGGAATAGGTACCCGATCCTACGGATGGATGACCTTCTGGACCAACTCAAGGGGGCAAAATATTTCAGCAAGATCGACTTGAATTCTGGGTATCACCAGGTACCAATCGAACCCTCTGATGTGTGGAAGACTGCATTCAAATCCAAGGAGGGCCTTTTTGAATGGTTGGTCATGCCTTTTGGGTTGACGAATGCCCCTGCAACCTTCATGAGGCTAATGGATGACATCTTGCAGCCATTCACCAACTCATTTGTAGTGGTGTACTTGGATGAATTTCTGATCTTCAGCCAGACTTGGGAAGAGCACCTCCACCACATCCGACTGGTCCTCCAAACACTGCGGCAACACAAGTTGTGTGCCAATTTGGAGAAATGCACTTTTTGCATAACCCAGGTTTAGTATCTGGGATACATTATTGATGAGCAGGGGGTGCATGTGGATCCAGCAAAGATCCAAGTCATTCGGGATTGGCCAGCCCCAACCACCCTAACCGAGCTCCACAGCTTTTTAGGTCTTGCCAACTTCTACCGTAGGTTTGTGTTGGGATTCTCTCATATCACTTGGCCCTGAGTCAAGTCACCAAGGGAGTGTTGGTTGTGGATCCTGATTATCTTCCTGATTCAGAGGTCCTTGCTTTCAGCCGTGTTTATACTCCATGAAGTATTTACACCCCAGAAGTATGTACACTCTTCCACGCGGGGG
Organism: Picea engelmannii; assembly: GCA_009831015.1. Taxonomy (NCBI): domain Eukaryota; kingdom Viridiplantae; phylum Streptophyta; class Pinopsida; order Pinales; family Pinaceae; genus Picea; species Picea engelmannii. The sequence continues at coordinate 15,313 of ML776896.1, read as the reverse complement.
AGTGTAGAGGGGGGGTACCCCCTCTGCGAGGTCTGGGGGCAAGTGGGGGTTCGAGGGCAGCGTCCCCCGATGGGGGTTCGGGGGCGAAGCCCCCGAAGCAAAAAATGCCTTATAAAAGTATATTGTAATTTCATTATAAATCTGGACCGTTCATTATAAGGTCGCAGATCTAACGGTAGAGATTATGTTAGGGTTTTTTTCCCTAGAAGGCAACCCTCTTTTATCAAGGAAATGTATTACGGCTATGAATGATGGTGAATATTGTATTCTGAGAGAGGAGACTGTGAGAGAAAGAAGAGGAAGTTACAACGGGTTTTGCTGTAGGTTGTATCCCTTCATTTTGCTGGATAATAATAAAGGAAGGACCTGGCAATTTCTCTGGTGGACGTAG
>ML776895.1:863781-884053 GCA_009831015.1 Picea engelmannii | reverse complement strand
GTTTATACCTCCTATTGTTTTCAAACTAACATATCATATAGAAATGAGGCACAGACCTTCAATATTAAACAATATACAACACTAGAAGGTCTTTGAAGATAATGAACAAATCAGACAATTCCTAGAAATGGTGGATGACTTTGCTAAAACACATATTGATCAAGAAAATCAGAATGACCCTGTTTGGATTATGCAGGAAGGAGAATATATTCAAGAGTTTCAAGATAAGATTGCTAATAATTGTATGTTGATACTGAAAATTAATCAGATCCCCAAAGGTCTGATTCCCTTGGAGAGATTATTTAATCATGATGACATTCCCTTGAAGTCTACTTTACAGCCTCAGTCAGAAGAAGTTGAAGATTGTGATATAGGCACCAAGGAAACTCCTAGGTTGCTAAAATTATCTAAATGCCTTCCTCTTGAAATAAAAAGTAAATACGTTGAGTTGCTCAAACAGTATAAGGATGTTTTTTCTTGGTCCTATGATGAATTAAGATCTTATGATACAACCATAATTGAACACAAAATTCCTCTGAAGTCAAGTGTCAAACCATTCAGGTAGAAGCTCAGACAAATAAATCCTATATTAATGCTCGTGATATAAAAAGAGGTAAAGAAACTTTTGTATGCAAAGATCATTGTCCCACTCAGGTACTCTGAGTGGGTAGCTAACCTAGTTCCAGTCAGGAAGAAAAACGGTGAAATCAAACTATGCATGGACTTCAGAAATCTAAACAGATCATCACTCAAACATAATTATCCATTACCTAAAATGGATCACATGTTGGAAAAAGTAGTAGGAGCTAATAAAATTTCTATGATTGATGGTTTTTCAGGCTATAACCAAATTTCATTCCATGAGGATGATAAAGAGAAAAACGCATTCACCACCCCATGGGGCACCTTTATGTATGATAAAATGCCATTTGGTTTAATGAATGCGGGAGAAACTTTCCAACGAGCTATGGACATTGTTTTTTCTAGTGAAAGAGATAAGTTCATTTTCATTTACCTTTATGATCTAACTATGTTTTCTAAGTCTGATGCAAAACATCTGGAACACCTCAAGCAGACGTTTGAGAAATGTCACAAATTCAGTTTGTCTCTAAATCCCAAGAAATATTACTTTGCAATGTAGGAAGGTAAACTCTTAGGCCATATAGTGTCTAGGGATGGAATTAAAATCGACCTAAAAAGGGCTAAAGCTATATATACTATCAATATTACTAGAAATAGAAAATAAATTCAGTCATTTTTAGGAAAAAATAATTTTTTAAGAAGATTTATCCCAAATTTTGCTGAAATTGTAAAATTGATTACAGATATTCTCAAGAAGGATAGGGAGGTCAAGTGGACTACTGAAGCCAAAGAATCATTCGAAAGTCTTAAAAAGGTTGTAGGCGAAGCGTTGGTTCTGGTAAGCCTAGATTACATGAAAGAATTCCTGATTTTTTCATTTTCTTTTGAACATACTATAGTGGCTATACTATTACAAATAAATGATGAGGGTTTCGAGCAACCAATTGCATTCTTTATCAAAATTATCAGAGACGCTGAACTCAAATATGATATATTGGAAAAGAAAGCTTATGCAATGGTGAAATCCCTCAAAGCTTTCAGAACTTATGTGCTACATTATAAAATCATAGTATATGTACCCACTAGTTCCATTAAGGATATATTGGTTCAACCTGATAGTGATGGAAGGAGAGGTCGATGGCTTGCTAAAATTCAAGAGTTTGATATGGAATTGAAACTGATGAAACTTGTCAAAGGACAGGGTTTGGCTAAGTTACTAGCCAAATATAATCTCAAAGCGCTTGGAATAAATCATTTGTAAGATTATGAAGAAATTCCAGACATAGAAGATTTTGACAATCAAATGCCTTCAACTCAAATCCAGGATAAGTTATCTTCCTCAGCTTGGTATAGTGACATATTTTCATATTTACTGACTCTCCAATGCCTGAGCGACATGACTCCTTCTAAAGAAAGAACGTTGAAGTCACATGCAGTAAAATATTTTATTGTAGATGGTCAACTATATTGGAAGGATCCTTTGGGTTTCTTATTGAGTTGTTTAATAGAATCTGAAACAAAGAAGTTCATAGATGAGTTTCATGAAGGAGTATGTGGAGGACATCATTCATGGAGAGCAATAGCCTATAAAATCCTGAGAGCGGGATATTATTCGCCAAAATTATTCACTGATGTGAATTCTAAAGTTAGATCTTGTAAACCCTATCAATTATTTGCAGGAAAGCAAAATATTCCTGCACTACCTTTGGTGCCAGTAAAAACCAAAGCTTTGTTTCAACAATGGGGTCTGGATTTCATAGGTGAAATACAACCTCATTCAAGTGTGCAACATAAGTGGATCCTGACCACTACTGATTATTTTACTAAATGGGTGGAAGCCATCCCTACACGAAATGAAATAGACACAGTAGTGATCAGTTTCCTGGAAGAGAATATTTTATCAAGATTTGGCCGCCCTCGGAAGATCGTTACCGATAATGCTCAAGCTTTTAAGTCCATGGCCATGATAAGTTTTTTTCAAAAGTACAACATCGTACTGGGACACTCTACAGCTTAATATCCTCAAGGTAATGTATTAGTTGAATCATCAAATAAAATCTTGATCACCATAATTAAGAAGGTGTTGAATGAAAATAAAAAATCTTGGCATATGCATTTGAAGTATGCCTTGTGGGAAAATCAGATAGGCACTAAGAGATTGATCGGGATGTCTCCTTTCCAAATGGTGTATGTCACTGACGCGGTACTACCTATCAACCTGGATTTTCCTATAATGAAACTCTAGAAAGACAAGAAGGAGGAGCCAAATAATGTCACTAGAAGAATAAACCAATTGATTGAATTTCAACAGAATAGGGTTGAAGTAGATGAAAAACTCCAAAAGTACCAAGATAAAATGAAAGCCATGTTCGTCTAAAAATTGAAAGGCAGAGAATTCATTCCTGGTGACCTAGTGTTAAAGTGGAATGTTAGGAAGGAAGATTCAATAAAACACAATAAATTTGACCATATTTGGTATGTACCTTTCAAAATCACAGCTTCTGAGGGAAAGAATTTGTTTTTGTTAGAAAATCTGGATGGTAAAATTCTTAACGCTCCTATTAATGGGCGTTACCTGAAACATTTTATGCAATAATCGATTTCCAAACCTTCACTATATATACCGGTCTGAGTTCTTTGTTTTTGATTTATATTTTTTTTCATTTTCTTGGGTAAGTTTGTACTTTCATTCTAAATAAAACCAGGTCAGTTCGTCAAATTTTTTTTTATAAAAATAAGTAATTCATAGAGTTTGGGTATGTACAAATTCCTGATATTTTTCATGTTATTTTTCATGAAGGATACTTGTCGATAGCTGAGAGACTTGAGATATCAAAAAGGTGACATGCACAGATACTCGCATTAAATTTCTCTCGAAACAGGTGATAAACTAATAGTCTGCTTGGCTAAAAATATAAAGAAATTATGAGGTATGAACTTCTGCCCTGTAAACTTAAGTCAAAATTTTTAAGAAGACGTTAATGAGTAAGACGGAAATATCATGTTATCACCTAACCTACAACCATAGGAATCAAAGTTACTTTTTAATTATCAATAATTTTCTCTGGATATATATAAAAAAAAAAGCAATGAAAAGACTTTAAGAAAAAGTTTCAAGAGTCTAGTAAGAAGCTTGCTTAAGAGTGACTGTACTTACAACAGAACATCTGAATCCTCTTTCTATTCCTCTCTTCATTTGCAAGTTGTATCTTCACATGATTCTTGATATCATCCCATGATCTTCATAAGAGGAGAAATTCCTCACCTTAACTTTGAAAACTCATAAACAAATCTTCAAAACGAGAATAGGTAAAGATTCTTATAATTCCTCTAAGTTTAACTGAACCAAAAGTATGTCTAGGATAATCCTACTATATAATCCTTTCTAATAGGATTGAACTGATTAGTTTCGCTCAAGGAAAGTCCATAAAAAATCCCCATGAGAACTTCCCTGAAGGTGAACATGTTTTGAAGGTCGGAGGAGGATTAGTCTAGAACAATCAAAGTGAGTTGACATACCTCTATTGTTAAATTATAAATAGATATTATCCTAGGTATATTGTATACATATTGATTGCCCCCACTTCATGTTTTAAAATGAGACAGATGGTGAAAGGAAATTCATAAAATTATTGCCCCCATATAGTCCAAAAGAGATGATGAAAGGAAATTCATTAAATGATTGCCCTCATCTCAGCATTTAAATGCTAAATTACTAATTGAAGTGGTGAAAGGAAATTCAATGGAAAATTTGATAACTTCACTGGGGTACTAAACAGGCTCGCTGGAAGTGAAGCAATGTCTACAATATCTGCAAGGCTGTCATACATGAATTATAAGATGCTCTAGTAACTAGTTCTCTTTTCAACTAGATCTACATTCTAAGCTAAATGGGACTCCCCGATTTAAAATATTGAAATTATATTACCTTGATGCAGAAAAAATCAAACAGAGCCTGGTAGAAGGATTAAGGTTGTTTTGATTATCTTAAATAGATCTGAAGTCAATTTTTAGAAAGGAAAACCATTGATAAGCCTAAACTCAAGTTCAGTTAATGATTAAGTTTTGAAAGTTTTCAGAGATAAGCATGAAATCCTAAATTCTTCTTTGTGTCTTCTTTCATAAGTGTTTCACAGAAATGCAATAATGACTCTGTTTACCCAATAAAGGCACGTGGTCTACTATTCTTCTTGTCCCGCAGAGAGACGAGATCCCTAGATGGAGCCTATGTTGAAACATATAGTTTTCTTTGTCATTTGAATAAGAATAAAACTTGCCCGAATCTCACCGTTGATAAAATATTCTGATTTTATCCAACGCTCTAAATTTCTTAAAAGTGATGGAGCATCCCTTTCATTAAAAAAAATAGATTGCTAAAGACAAGTCTTTTAAAAAAATGTTGGGTTTCGAGGTTTCATGATACTAATAGTCGAACATGTAAAGAACCCCAAAATCCCAATATACAAAGTCGCGAAGTTAGTTTAAAATTAAATTGGGTTAATTAAATGATTAAGCATAATTAACGGTAATTAAATATTATCGTAATTTAGCGTTTCGGGAATTCTATCTCAGATGAATTCCAAAATCCCGATATGTGAAGTCATGAAAATAGCTTGAATTAAATATAGTTAATTAAACAATCAAAATGATTAATGATAATTAACCTTATCGCCACTATGTGTTTCGGGAATCTGCCTCAAACGATAACTTAAAACCCTAATATGCGAAGTCGCAAAATCATCAATTAATCATGATTATTTATAACTTTTAAACATGACTAATATTAATTAATCAATCGCGATTTTGCAATTCGGGAGTTATAGTTTGAAATGAAATTGGTTAACCCGGGACCTGAAACCTCGAAATGAATTAAGGTTAAACATAATTAATTAACGTATAAAATCGGTTTATTAACAAAACAAAACACTTTTATTTTACCATTGAGTTTATGTTGATTTCAATACGGATGATTTCAACTTGTTTTTCCAATCACGAAAATTGACCATTAATGTTATTAAATGATCAGCCTAAAGAAATGATTTCAAATAAGATCTTGTTTTAATGCCCAAATCTTTGTATTAAAAGAATTAAATGTATTGTCATTGAAGGTATATGCAGGTCGGGGCGTCTAAGACAAGAAGATTTTTTCATTTTCAATTACTTTCACATTTTGGTAGAGCTTGCTTAATAGGATTGTTGAAGGAAAATCTCCCTGCGGATAGGTAGATCTCCTCAAAGAGCTAGACTCTTAACTCTAAGACAGAAAGTGCTTATCATGGTCACTGACTTCCTTTTAGATCCAGGTGGACTAGTGTGTGAGGAGGAAGGAGAAAAGAAGTACCTTTTACCAGTGTTTGTCCCTGCACGCTTCGAGTTGAGCTCCAATCTTTCGCTCCTCGATAAGCCCTGTAGACAAACAAAGTAAAACTACTTCCTACTCTATCAAGATTAGTCTGAAATAGGTCTATCTACTAAAGAGAAAAATTCATGTGAGATTGAACACGAATTAGAAAGAAACAGGCCAAGAAAATTATATTAATGAGGACAAAACATTGCTTACAGCCATAGATGGATTGCAACAGTTTCGTCAAGTCCTTCTTGTCTACCCCTTGCTCAAAAGATCCATGATCCAAATGATGATAGCTTCATTGATTTCTCCCTAGAGATCATAGGTCTCTTGCTTCCAAATTATCTCTGTTCCAACACCACTTACAAGATCATAAGTTTGGTGTGATTCTCTCTTTCCAGTCCCCTTTCACCATTAGAAAGCTTGCTTATATAGCCTTGGAGAGGCTCAACAACTTGAGATATCCTTGGGGAAGGTGAGGATTTTCCTCCTTCGGTTGAGGATCTGCCCTAAGATCATGGATGGACTAGGGATTCGAGCTCAACTTCCTTCTAAGAATGAAAAGATCCTTCCCCCATTCATCTCAACAACTCAACTGTTGCCTAAAATAGGTAGTGCTCCTTCAAAAGGGCACTCAGAGAGCTATAGTGATCCCTAGTAGGCTTTAGGGGAGCGCCCGCACTCCTGAGGGTAGGAGCGCTACTACAAAAGGTCCAAAGAGCTTTATAATGCTCCCAGATAATGTAAGGGGGAGCGCCAGCACTCCCAAAAGAGGTATAGGGGAGCGCTCCCCTCCAAAAACTCAGTTTTTGAGGTGCTTTCAGATGGCAAAAGGTTTGTAAGCCTATTGAATCATTTCTCCTCTTCCAAATCAAGTGTTTTAGGTGTTTCAAGTGTCCTCCTCATGTCGTTATAGGCACGACATAGGCATCATGGAACCATGCTTTCTTTGACACTTGTGACACTTGTGAGCAACATGTGACACTTACAACCTTGTGATCAAAATGCAAAACTTGCGACCTTTGTAATGATGACACTTGCGACACTATCAAAGTGAGTATTTTTTATGTGTAACAAGGATACTCAGTCTTGTACGTTTTCTATGACAAGTAAAAGGCTTTAAAGAACTACTACCATGCCGCCACAAAAATTTGCTAGAGAAACTAGTGAGAGTTCAGGACAAAGTTCAGAGGTTATCTCCGACACCTCACCCAGAAGTATAAATACAATCAAAACATGGACGTATGTATTCAACATCTTACAGTACAAACTGGTAAACTGCCCTAATGATTCAAGTGAGAACAAAAGGGAAGACTTATCTCTCAAATACTAGACTATTTCCCAGACATAGATGCATAAGGTAGCTACAAGGCCGAGTCTTTTACCATACAATGACATTATGAAATGGGCACTAGATCATGTGGATATCCCAACTAGAACTATTTTTAATTCTCAAAAGCTAGTTGTTGGGTCATTTCGGCTAGATTACATAGAGGTGATGTATAGGCTTTCTCAAACATCAAACTTCACTTATAATGCCAATTTTATAGAGAATTTTAGCAAGAAGGAGTGTGATCAATATGGAAAGAATCTCCGGACTTGATCAAATACTGGTCCTTGCGACCCGAAAAGTTCAGAGTTGATTCTCACGGCATATACTCAATCTCATCGTTACAACCAAAGTTCATGTATATATCCATAATGATGTGCAGACTTTATGGAAAAGAGAACATGGTCCATTTCTTTCAACCATGGGAACTCATTATACACACTGTGGTGGAAGGTTATTGTTTCAACTGGGCCAAGATATTGTCAGACAGTCTGGCTACTAAAATTACATAATACCAGGAAAAGAAAGCCAAGGGGAAACCAGCTTCATTTTTCATGTCAGCTTATATTATGGATGTCATCTATTTCATGACACCTTTCCAACTGATGGGCTGAAGTTGGACTCCATACAGCACAAAACCAATTCATATTTATCATTCAAAACTCTGGGAAGACAAGGCGAAGGATTTCTTTTATGAAATATGTAATTGGGTAGTGGTGTCGATGCATATTGTTATTTTTGTTCGCACACCTCCTAGAATTTTAGACACAGTTGTGGCTAACTTAGATAAAGTGGCGAACTAATATATCGAGGATCACTTCTCTTACATCAAAGTTTTCCATTGTTCAGTTCCTCTATACACTTTACTACATTTTTTACCAGATCGATTGGTGTGCCGCGAGGTCGCACGACAAACTGTACTCGGCGGGATTAGAAAAGAACTCAAAGAGGCTATGGCCATCTTTTCCCTTACAGATTGGTGTATTTTATTTATCGAATTTCAGCCACTCCAAAGTGGAAGTTACGGCCTTAGAAGAAATAAAACTGGTTAACATTGAATTTAAGAAGAACGACCCGCAGAAGGTTGTGCAGAACCATATGTCCAGTTGCAATCTCAAAAAGTATGAACATGAATAATCCCCTCAAGATAAAATGTTTCGAGGGGTGAGATCTTACCAAGAAGTTCTAAGCTAAGTTCGATTTCTATCACCTAACAAAATGATTGATTTTTACAACTTCCAAAAGCACCAAAGAAGTAGTCTTCCAAAAGTATTACAAGGGGAAAACCCAATGTCTCTTGCTACACAGCAAACAGAGACTCATAATCCAAAAGTCGGAATCTCTAGCAAACAAGAAGCCCCAGAAAACCCAGAGAATTATGAGATCTCGACTCAGAAAAAAGATATCCTGGTGACAGAGATATATGATGATCAAGCCAAAGATCAATCAGAGATATTAATAAATCAAGGAGAAGATAAGCCATTGTCTTCACCTGATAAATAAACTACAGATGAAACCAGAAAACAGTTATCCACAGAAATTGACAACCCCTTTCATATTTTCACACCATTACAATTCACTAGAGGAAACCCCAATGCAAAGGTAATACTCATAGGATATATCAAGCCTATCCCTATTGAAGAGATACCTCCCTTTGATTTCTTTTTCAGTAAGAAAAGGAAAGTTGTAGTGAAGAAATAAATACACTAGAAAGAGGGTACAATGGTAAAAAAGAACAGAGTATTATTGGATGGACAAAATTTGGAAGATGAAGACTTTGCTACAAAGGTAGTTGGCTCTTTGGGAGATTTTACAACAGCTAATCTATTCTCATTCGATAATCTAAAGGAAATATTGAAGCAGAGTGATCAGATGATAGGTCAATTACAAAATCAAATAAGAAATATAGAAAAGAATGTACGAGATGAAGTCAAAAAGGGACTGGAACATGCTAGAGCTAGTGATAAATAAGAAATCCAACTTCTCAAGTCCAGTCTTGATGAGATGAATAAGAATATGCAAGTGAGCGAAAGACATTCTATCTAGCAAGATGAGTTGATAAAGAAATTACAAGACAAGGTCAATTCCACTGAGAAAATGGTTGTGGATATAGCATTGTTTCAAGCTCAAGCATTGGAAGTGCTAAATAAACTAGAAATAGCACAACAAAGCCTTTTTGATAAGATAGGAATCATCCAAAATCATTTTTAGGAAGTAAATGAATCATTGGACAATATCAGTTTTAGAGAAAAAGAGGCTACTACATCTTGAATCACTTTTCAAGAGGTGGTCGTTTTATCGGCTAGAGAAAAAATATTTGTAAAACCCGGATTGACTGTTGTAGAACAGGTCAGAGGTGATATAATATTAAAGATATGGGAGGCCAATATAGTCGAGAGTAAAAGAACGGACAAGGAAATAAGAGCAGATTGTGAAGAGGTTTTATATTTGCTTAGTAAAGAATCACTAGGCCTCGGAAAGGATGATGGTTCTGAAATACTAGGACAGATCAATGTTGTAAAGAATCAAATTGACATCCAAGAAAACTTAGAGGCGGCTCAAGATAAAATTTCACATCTAAAGCAGGTTGATATTGCTCAAATAGATAGATGTCTGGTAAAGCCAAATTTACAGCTACAGTCAATGATTTCTAAAGATAAAAGGATAGAAGACAGGTTGCCACAATTACAAAAGAAGTTGTATCTTTTTTAAGCAAAAGATGTGACAGAACCTTCTAGACTAGTAGTACAATTTCTAAGTAGGTGTGTGGAATTTCTTGAGCAAGGAAAAGGGAGTACTTCAAAGAATCAATGAAGTAACATGTTCATATATGATTTTGTCAGTACGAGAAAGAGATAGAGAAGAACCAAGTGAAACGGTTCCAGTTTTCATTTTATGACCATCATTGCCTAGAAATAACGAGATTTCTAACCGCCTAGGGTTGAGAATCTCTTGTAGAAATATATTTTCAAAAGACTAAACAAAGGTTGCTTCTTGCCGATTGTAATAGAGAAATCTCTCCTATTTGAGAATTAATACAAGTGCAGACTAGAGACTCCATATTTCGTCAATTTTGAGTTATGTGTTCTTTTGTTCTTTCATATTCCATCATCTTTATTCATATGTCTTTGATGAATGCCTAATTGCAATTTAGTACAACTTCTACTGTGGTTATATCTTTCATTTAGTTATCTAATTGCTTATAGATTTTCCTATGTGTTTTCTATTAGCAAATACAAGACCTGTGAGTTAGTTAGATTTCTACATTTTATGCTTCATTAAAGGTCACATCATCTATTTTCTACTTCTGTAGTAGAGTGAGATTCTTCTGTGATTGATGCCTTGCTTTGTTTAACAGCTTTATGTTTTTCTCTCATTACATTCATTATTTTCAAATTTAACTCAGATACAAAAAACGGCCTCTAAGTTGTTATACCATTAAATCAATTTTAGGAACTTTTCTCATTTAATTGAAATAGAAAAATAAAATATTAAAAACAACAGATCATTTGATTGTTTCTTTCCTCTATGATTGTACCTATTGCAAGATAGCCCAATATTGAGCTTGATATTAAAGATCAGACCAACATTTCTTTAACCTTGTTTAATATCATCTTAGAGACCGCTATACCGAGGTTGAGATTGAACGCTCATGGGAAGTGATTGAACAAGACATAAGCATCCACAAACGTTGGGAAGTTAGGCAAAGGCAGCTTAGGAATCAGCCATAGCTTCTTTTTCCTTAAAGTATTGATCTTCTTTTCATATTAAAAACTCTCTTTATTTTGTGATGTCTGACATTATGTTGTGAGCCTTAAGTATAAACTTAGGAACAACAATTCACATTCCATAGCATCGTAATCCTAATTAATGATTAATTACAAGTTGGGGGAAACATGGGTATTACAATCCTCTCCCCCTAAAAAGGAACATCATCCTCAATGTTCTTTCGCAGTAACACATGTCATGCCTTTCTCATTCAACTGCTTCAGAAGTCTTGACCCTCTTTCTCGGTCATGAAATTTTCATACTCTTGGACTTCTTCACCTTTCTTCACTAGCTCTTGGACATCAAGCACATTAATCATAATTTTCATGCAAAAACATATTTTTTTTGTTCAAGATTCAAGAGAGAAAGAAAATTTCACAATGTAGCACAATACTTGTATGTGCAGTTCATGGATTTGTATGCACATGGTTGTCTTGTTTTCTTGGCTCACTGTGTTTCTTGGGCATACACATTGTGTGCATGATCCCAATCAATAGTGTAGGAGAATTTTCAAAGTAGCACAATAATCATAATTTTCATGCAAAAACATATTTTTGTTGTTCAAGATTCAAGAGAGAAATAAAATTTCACAATGTAGCACAATACTTGTATGTGTAGTTCATGAATTTGTATGCACATGGTTGTCTTGTTTTCTTGGCTCACTATGTTTCCTAGGCATACACATTGTGTGCATGATCCCAATCAATAGTGTAGGAGAATTTTCAAAGTCCCTTATTCCTTCCAGTCAATCACCCTCCAAGCCCAGGCTCAGACATCCCCTTCTCTTCTATACAGTTCCTAGGGTGATCCATCTTACCTTGCCAATGATTTCTCGCACAAGAATAATTTAAGAGACTTCATTGAGCCTTATAGGTGAGGCATCCCTCAAAATTTCTCTACCGAGGCATCCATCCAGCTTGTGTTACCACAACACAACATGTTCTAGGGTGATCATGGCTTACCATATGGTTCTCATGTTTCAAAAGTAGCCTCTTTCATTCTTTCCAGCTTGACCATCTTCATCTATCCTCCCTAGACAAATATTTTTGTCTTACCTATATTACAGGTACACAGAAATTATGAGATATCATCATCAATTTCAAATTCATTTTTTTTTTTTTTTGGTAAATCTGTCACCCACGGATTTTCCAAATTCCACATTTAATTTCATATCTATTCCACACAGTAAATAGATTCACAAGCGTGGCACTTTCCTTCCCATAGCATTTTGTCTCAATAGACAATTGGTACTCTTCATTATGGGCTTTCATCACGGCCATATCCAAGACCCTTTTTCTTTCTGCAATTCATTCTTTATACAACCAGACAAAGTGTTATATATATATATATATATATATTCTCACAACACATTTAAAATGGCATCAAAAACATTTTTTAACTTGTGCATTCTAATAGTTGCATCACATCTCTACATAAACATGAAAGGAAACCTCATTCCTTACCTATGCAACATTTCAACATACCAGAATTTTTAAAATGCAATTCAACATAAAGTGAACTTAATCCAAGGTGCCAATATCCATGGACACATTCACATACTATGCACTCTTGTGTTGATTTCAAATTCGCCACACTTTATGTCAAGTACTTTTCCATGGTGTGTTGGATCTTAGCCAAGCTCTTCACCATATGGCTTACTCATCTTCGTTCATTGTTGCAACAGGACCATTCTTCTGGCTATAGGATGATCATGATCCTAACCAACACATATGAAACCAAAATTTTCTCTTAAGTGCACCCAATAATTCTTCCTTCAGTAGTAATCAGGGTGTTAGTACTCATGGCCACCCAATTTTCTCTTTTCTTTAACACCTCTACCATTCAAGTAGAGTATTGGAAGGTCCTCCTTCATTAATGGGCAGTCCATTACCTACCCTCTTATGGAATCATGCATTTCCTCAATGTATTCAATGCAATGTGCTAACTAGTAGCACCTTTATTCCCCATCTCCCTAGATCAGTCATTGTACCCATGGTACTCTTTGCTCCTGCATTTTCTTGCAAGGATTATAACCCATCTTTGGCTGGCATAGAATTCCTCTCTCTATTATTCAAGTTATTTTACTTAATCATACCCTACTTGGGTATCAATTGGCATACAACAACCACTTCCAAATTATGTTCATATCATTAAGATAATGAAACCTTTTCAGAAGGGATTCTTACCAAATCCCTCCATACTTCATGCCACATAGGTATGAACATTATTATATCTGATTTGGATGCTAGCACCCTCTCTGATATTACCTCATTAATGGTGATTTGTGGGGAATTTTAAAGTCCCTTCAACAATATTTTAACATCAACCTTCTCATAGTTATCCTTTGCTTGAGGTTGTCCATCATTGGCAATTGTCTTTCTCAACAACTCCAATTTCATTCTACACATGATACACGTCATAAATATGTTAGTCATTATGTAAAATAAAAATGTGCAAGTATCATAGCTTTCTAGTCAATAAAATATCTTCACATATCATCTTTCCAAATTTCTCTTATCCCAGAGAACACATTAGACAACAAGAAAGGGTTAATGGATTCTTCCCTTTTTCCAATTTCTTCTACACCACTTGGGATTTTCATCTTAGCTGCGTTATTTCTAAGGCCTCACTGCCCTTTCTTAACATGGCTTTAACCAGGCCTATTCATTTAAAAATATTCATTTATTCATTCTTCCTTTTCCAGTTGTACTTGTTCTCACAACTGCTCATCTAAGACCTACAACTCTGTAAGCAATTCATAGTTTTTAGGGTGGGAAAAGTGTTCCTCATTTTTCCTTTTCTCTGTTTTCACAATTATTCCCTATTGGGATCTTCTTGCTCTTTTCCTTGCACATCCTTGGTTAGGTCTCACCATAACCTTTTTGGATAAATCAACATGCTTTACTAGAAAAAATTTCTCACAATGAAATATGAACCTATGCATTTTGCACATTACAATTCAGTTATTAGAATGGTCAACATTCATTGTTAGTCTTCCACTCATGCATTTTGTTGAAAAATGAAATCCAGAATTCTTATATATATATATATATATATATATATATGCTTGCAGCCCACTACTTAATTTCCATCAGTCATTAAGGTTGTGACTATGTTCTCCTGACAGAGTCCTTTCACCGTTCCTTCACAGGGAACTCCTTCAACATGCAAGTTCCTTATTACATATCCTTCACTATCTGTGATAGCCTCAACCTTGAGTTAGTTCAATTGTTTATCAAATATTCCATAAGGAATATAAACATGCATCTTTGTTATGCATCCATATTATTTGTCCATACATATTCCTTGTTTTGTTAACTTACATCCATTATGCACTTAACCACATGCACAATCATAAATAATTTAAGTTATGATTATTTATAATTTTTCGCATGCAGTCCTCAAAGGATTAATCATGTTGCCTTTTGTCRTGACAACAGAGCATCCTTTCTCATTTACTCTCTCATMTGTTTATACTATCCTTTCTTGAGAGAATGGAACACATTCCCCTCAATCTATCATTCAAAACCAAACTTTCACAACTCCTCATAATAGAGTCATCCATGCATCTATAGTATTCATTAAATMTTGGCAAGTGTAATTATTCCCTTACATTTCACTCATTTAGGAAGTCACATCATGCCTTTAGTATACATATTCTCATACRTTATATATATGTGCATCATTTGCACATTTAATATCATTCATATCTACTTGGTCTTAATATTSGTTTTCATACCAAGCAACCTYAMAATGCATTAAATCCATGCACTCAATCATATACCGACATAGCCAAACATTCATCATGTAAGCTCATTKCTTGCACCCTTTCCATGTCATACATGCACATGAACATATCATACTTCCAGATTCTCCTCCCAAGGATACTGCTGCCATCCTTATGACAAGCCTCATAAATACACTCAACACTAAGTTTCCCTCTCAATTGAGGGCTTACAATCATATCATTCTTTTAATCATGTATACACATATATGTAGGTGAATCTCTTGCACCCCTTTTACATTGATATTTTAGTTTTAATATTAGTGTTCTTTAGTGACAGATTACAGTCACTCATATGACTAGTCCCACAGTCATAATTCATACTAGTTTTACCCCTTCTACATGGCAATAACAAACAAGGGTCACATTTTTTCTTTACACTGTAAAAACCTTCCATAATTCAGAATTCAAATGGGTAGTTATTGTGCCACTCAAGGAAGTAGGATAAGAACTTCTAGTCTCTTCTTCATGCTTCAATTCACTCTTGGTCAATAGAATTTTGCAAGGGGATCTTTTCCTTACTCCCTCTTATAGTTATCCGAGTACACCAATCCATCTCCATATGGTTAACATCCACCTCTGGATGTCAATATGATCCACTGGTCATCCAAAGGTGTTTTGAAACCTCCTTAATCAGACCTTTCATTGGTCTCCCATTGATCCTTACAGTCATATCGTATTAAGGCATTATGTTGAAACATCATCAACTTTTCATTCTTATTGTTAACCCCTATTGTCATAAGTTCATCCTAATATAAAAGGTCCATTAGTAGACCGCACCTTACAACTCACCACAGTTTATAACATGCCTAATTTGCATGTTCAATATCTTTCCATATGCATTCTTAAGCATAAACATGCCCTTGAGTTAACATGGATATACACTCCATTAGCATAACCATGAGCTTTTGAACTTGCACTTGTCGATTCACTTCTACCTTTGTGAAGGTTTATCTCAATATATAGGGTTCCTTCTTTTTTTTATTGATTACTAGATTATTCCAACAACAATTTTCAGTCGGTAAATTGACCTTACCATTTCCATTAATCCTCTGATCGTGAGGGTCATACACATACACTGGGTTTAATCCTTTATTAAAAAGTTAATTATTACTGATGCAGATCCTTTCAATCCATTCACATCCAAGTCTTGCTATTAGTTCTCATCAATGTAATCACATTCCTGTAGGATTGGCCATCATTTCTGAAAATAAATGGTAGGCTTCCTCTGCCACAGACTAGCATGATTCAATGTTGTTGGGTAAAATCCCAACTGAATTTTAAATATGCATCCTTCTACTCAAGGAAATTATGCAGATGATTTCTATTTGGAAGTAATATTCTCAACATGCTCATATTGGCCTTGGTAACCCAATATTATGTCGGTACAACAACACATATGATTGCACAGTGAAGTCAACTTCTTTATTTGGAAACATTAGCAACATACAATGCATATTTCCAAAACATCTATCAACAATAGAAAGTTTAATTCCTCTCTTTAGTATAGGTTTATTAAGCCTCTTAGGAATGGGTAAAATAGGGTGTTACCCCTTAAATTCCTATAATAATATTTTTATATGACTCGTGCATGATCCCAAGAATACCAAGTGTTGTTTCCATGCTCTGATACCAATTTGTAACACTCCTGACCCCTAAATACCCTTTCTAGGGATGGGCCATCAAAATGTTTTCTCACTCTAATCATATTAAATCATCTCTCTGAGGTCTTTAGCCTCTTCTACTCACCTGTAGATTTCTAACGACTGTTACAGACTCTAATCTGACCTATGGTTTGCAAGGTATGGCCTCCCAAGGTTGTCCGGGTGTTATCAGTTGGGGACCATATGGCGGTCGACGTTCGACGTTTGACATTGAAAATCCTTTTTTCTTACTACAGGCCTACTCCTGAAGTCCCAAAATCTCTCCACGTGGCTTCGGCCACATGACCGTTGACATTCAGTGTTCGATGTTCATTGTTGAATGTCTTTTTTTCTTACTGCATGCCTACTCCCAAAGTCCTGAAATCTCTCCATGTGGCTCCGACCACATGGAAGTCGACCTCGACATTCGACATTCGACATTGGATGTCCCTTTTTCTTACTGCACGCCTACTCATGAAGTCTCGAAATATCTCCAAGTGATTGCGGCCACATGGTCCAAGAAGGTAATTTCCAAGGATGACACACGTCAAGGTCCATGGGTGACACATGTCCTCATCAGGGGGTGACACATGTCATGCTCTAATAGGCATAAGAGGTATACAAAATGTCCATATCTCGGTGACACGTGGCACATTAGCTGAGGTTCCATGTCACCCTAGATGACATCACTATCCCACATCACTTCGGAATGATATCCTTATAACATCCCTTGGATCTCACGGTTGAGATCTGGCCACGTAGATCCATATATATATGGCTCTTATTACTCCGAGAATTCGACATTCGAGAGTTTTTTAGGCTAACCATATTCTAAAACTGATGGTTAGGGTTTATCCATGTAGACCCATAGAACTACGGCTCTCATGGCTTCGAAACTTTGATCTTCGACACTTCAGAAGTTCCTCTTCCCATTAACTCAACGAATCAAAATTGTTGAAGTGACACTCTCTGAATTGTAGGATTTGGTGACACGTATCCCTTTGGATGGATGGTCCCCATTCACTTCGGACTTCAGGACTTCAGAGGAACTATTTCCCTTACGACGAATACACAAATTTCACTAAAATCACGAAGGCTAAAGGATTTGGGGGGAGGAGGGGGCTAATACTCATTCTCCTTGTCCAAATCCAATGGTTGTGATGGACCTTGGTCCCTCCTGAATGGATCGCATCTACTCGTCTTCCAAATGAAAGGATCCTCCCTTTAGAGACTTAAATCTCACTATACTTCTTGAGCTTCATCTGCTCTGAAGGAATTAGGTGCAGACGCGTGCTTTGCACTCTTTCTCCTGAGCTTGAGACTTAGAAGAACCTTCTGCACACCCCTTGCACTCGTTCACCAAAATCTAGAACTTAAGAGGTTCTTGGTCTCTACCCACCTTGTAGAGACTCTGTGCATACATGCATTACCTCTCCTGAGCTTAAAATACTCCTTTTTCCAAGAGATTCAAAACAATGGGAAGTGTCATAATGTATACGTAAAAAAAATTCTCAAGGTCGATGGACTCACTTCATTTTCTTTAACTTGAGCCACTACAGGGCTTGATCCTTTACGTGTACAAACCATATAGTTCCTTAATTGCTTAAATACAAAATCAAGCAAAATATAAAGGAACATAGTCTAACCATCAAGCAACATGCACATCCCTAAAACATTCACATGATATCCAACTTTATTTTACAGTTACAACTCAAATATATAGGGTATGAGAATACTTATCTATTTCAGATTGTAGCCAACTAACTAACTGTGGGTGTGCACCTTTCCACCCAACCATAGGCTCAGAGGAATTCACTCTTAGCACTCTGGCCACCCCCGTGCCAAGCCATGATATCACTAGGGAACTTATGTCATTTCTCAAAGATTCTCTCTTTGTCAGAACAACCCTGCAAGGTTTATCATATGCTTCCTCAACATCAAGCTCGCTACCTTCCTCTTTTATTCTGCATATATGGGTCTCTTGTTCCCATATGTGCATGTTCTCTTGTCTGGTGTCTCTCCTGCTCTCTGCAGAGCCTCACACACCTCTCCCTTCACTATCTGCATGTGTATCTCCCCCTTTTATGCCTTTCCCAGGATGGTTCTTGACCTATATTGTTCCTTCTGTCAGAAGGAAACTCGGGTCAGCCTGGGTCTGTAGGACTCTGTGGTACTTCAGGATAAAAACCTCTTGTCTCCTTAGCTAGACCATACTTCCATTCATGGGGGTGGTTGATTATTCAACGACCAATCCTTCATTCATTAATTTATTCCTCTCCTTGGGATCCATAGAGGGTTTGTTATTCCGAACAAGGGGAAATTTGGGGTCATTTGACATAATGAACCCTCTCTTATAGTTTTCCCATTCTTTCCTCTAGTTATGTCGTGGTCAGTACTTCAAGGCTTCACCCCCACAGTCAGTCATTGGAAATATAAACAAAATGCATTTAACTCGTTCACATGCCATAACATGGCAATCCTAATTAATGATTAATTACAAGCTGGGGGAAACATGGGTATTACAATCGAATACTACCCTAGGATCATTCCCACATGGTCAAGTCCATCTCACCAATCTTGGAATTTTTTCCTGATACTTTCCTCCTGGAGATTTAGCAACAACTTGAATATTCATTCCATTGAATATTACATCGATGTCATTCCCACATAATCAAGTTCATATAATCAATCTTGGAATGCCTTCCTAATGTTGTAATCAGCAACACTCTTTGAGGGAAACATTTGCATTCCTTCCAAGCTTCTCCCTGACAGAGGCTTGGTGCAAATTCAAGTTATCTTCTCATATGTGGATATGTGTTGGAGCCTCACTACTCCCTCGTACACTATGTCTCTGATGAAGTCTTGCAAGATCCTTTGAAAGCCACCCTTCTTCATGATTTGCATCATTGGTTGTGATATATGAGTGCTACAAATATTTACTTCCTTTCTTGTCTGTAAATCTTGCTCAATCCTAAAGCTGAAGTAGCACACCAGGTGCTCGATCTTTCCTCTCCACTCCCAATCCAAAAAATTGTATATCACTACAACCACACTTCATCATCAGATACCAATCATATCTATCTATACCACAACGCAAGTACCTACATGATGTGTTGTAATCCAATAATATGGTCATGGCTCAACCATATAAAAGGTTCTCTCTACAAAGAAAAATTTTATCCAGTCACACAACTTCTTTAGATGTGTCATCATAGGTGTGGCCATGGACTTCCAGTCCATCGTGTTGAAACTCTTCAGTCTCCTCACTGAATATCTCATCCGGTCCCTACCGCACTTCCAATCCCAATACATCCATTCAATATACTTCATATTGAACTATGAAGTCAATTCCCTCTATCTGAGAGAATCCTCGAACCATGATGTTATCTACTGCAAGTCCCTTTTCATCCTACAAACTATCACAAAACCATGTTGGATTCTTCCTGATCACTAAATCCCTCTAAGTCCATACAACCTAGAGGTTTACTTCCCATGCTTCCCTTGAACCAAATGAATTCCTCTCAGTCCTTCCAAACCTATTGTTCTATTGCCATACATTTATTGTTCTTAACCTAGAACAATGGGGCTCTCGTACTAGGGATAATGACCCCTCTGCCAAATTAAATATAAGGGTTCACATCCCAAGGATAATTACCCTTCTACCAAAAATAAAATATGGCCTCCCATACAGGGAATATATCCCTATGAAGAATAATAAATGGAGTCATGTACTAGGGAAAATGTTCCAATATAAAAAGGAATCAAAATTCCTACTTAGCAATGGGCTCTTGTACCGAGGAAAATGGCCCAATACAAAA
>ML776895.1:847943-860002 GCA_009831015.1 Picea engelmannii | reverse complement strand
TTAAGGGAAAGGGCTAAGCTAGAGAGCTTAAGCCAAAAAGGAATATTATATTAATATTTCTTAAAACATAAAGTATGGATAATTATTTTATCCTAAGTTCTAAAGTTGGGGACAAGTGGACTAAAGTAGCTTCCAACATGACAAGTGTCAAGTTGGGGACATGCATATATATTGTCGGGAATTAGTTCATTTGGACACATCTTCCATCATTTAGACCATCATCGTTACCATCATCTTTCCCATGATTCCTTCAATCATTTAGCCATGACTCCATGACCATTTTCCACTCACGTAGTCAGTTACCCTTTAGACATTCATTTCACTCTATCTGAACCTGTTTCCATAGCCAATTCATGTTGGTGTACCTGGTTAGCTTGGGAGAAGGATTGAAGAAGTGGGTTTTCAAGCCCGTGGGATATTGAAGAGGCGGGTTGTCAGGTCTGTGATCAATTCTCTGAGTGAGAGAATTGATGGGGATCGATTTCCTGAAGGTGCTAAACTGCAGCTACAGTGCTTTGAGACTTCCTTTTTGGCCTGTTGCTGAAGCCCTGGAAGGGAAGTGGGGAAGCCGAAGGACTGTTGAGAAGAGAAGGGGCACACTTCCTTGGGTGGGATAGGCATGTGGGCAATGAGAGGTTGTAGGATTTTAGTTGAGTGAGCACATGAGATGGAGTCTTTCCTGTTGTCTATGAGCCTTTATCCTAGTTAGGAATCCCTTACCTAGGTGGAATTTAGTCCCAACTTGGGGGTGACTCACTGTTGAGAGTGATGAATAGTGTAGTCTAAGGCTGGGAGGTTCATTGAGGGTCTACACGCAGTTGGTGACATTCTTACCAAGATAAGTACCAATTGTGTGATAAATTTACATGATGCATTGTTATTTACGTGCTTATTCTACAGGTTTATCATATGTGTGATTATAATTGTTTGTATGTTTATGGGTATTTCTGGTATATGTTGCATGTATGCATTTACTGTTATTTTAGCATGAATTCATGTATTTACGTGAAGTAATTGTCTGTTATGTTTTATTGATAAAGCTTCTACAAGAGTTTTGTTGTATGTATATGTTTTAGTTGCATGCAGTTCGATATGTATATATGCCTGTGTGTATATGTATGTATTGGTAGAATTATGTGGCATAGATTAGTTGAATACTGAGCATGTTACAGTATGTTTCGCAATGAGAGAACAGTAAGATTTATTTTGCGTAGTGTGGCCTGGCCATGGATGGTCGAGGACATTACAATATGGTATCAGAGCTTCACTTCCAACACTGAGCCTGGATGGGCCGAAAAGGTTCAGTTGAAGAAAATATTCACATAAGATTAATTTTTAAGTGGTCAAATTTCAAGTCACAGAGCATCCATGGAAAATTTTGGCACCACGTGGAAATTTTGGCACCGCACGAAAAAATGTTGGCGTGCAGGTGCACACGGTAAATAGTGGCGTTGCGCGGAAGAATGTTGTTGTGCAGATGTGCGCGCTAAATTTAGCATTGTGTGGTGTGCACACACATAGTAATGGTGTACGTGGTGTGAGCAGTATTGCAAAACACAGAGGAGTTTGATTGGTGCACATAGATTATTGTGAGCGGTGGTGACAGTGTAGTCAATGGTGCACGGGTATATTGAACTTTCGCATGGTGCAATGCATAGAGAGAAATGCATGTGTAATATTAGTGCATGATAAAAAAAGTGTGCACAATAGGTATCAGTGCAAGAACCAAAGTTGTGCACAGTGGATATTGGCGTGCAACATAAAAGTAGTGTGCGCAAGTTATTGGTGCGATGGAGAAGAAATGCATAGTGGATATAGGTGCACGGAAGCACGATTTACCTTGTGGTGTTGCTGTGCATGATAAATATGGGTGTACATGTTGAATTTTCTGTGTGCAAAGTCATTTGGAAGGCGATGAGTCTAAGTTTAATAGAAAATTTGCAAGGTATTATAGGAAAAATAAACACACAACCACATCGGAGCATTATTAAAAAGGAATTCAGAGTTGGTTTGAGAAGAAATAAATATATTCTAAATTGCTAAGCCAAGAGCATCTCAGAGATGAATTCTGGGTTTTATATTTCTCCAATTCAGATAGATGAAAGTGAAATATAAGCTTACAATAAATGCATACTATGAAAGAAAACAAGATTCATATCACCACCAGTTAGAATCTTGTCATAAATAGTCCAAAATCCGCTTATGCATTTATATATTCATTTTAATCCCAGAGTTACAAAAAGGGAATGATTTAAAGAAATTGTCCTATTTTAAAGGGAACGTATAAGAACAGGTCTATCATCTATGAAGCCCTTACCTTTGCTACCATATGTCCAAAAATTGTTGAAATGGACTTAATTTTATTCGAGGACTTATTTCAGCTTAGTGATCTCCTCCTTTAAACTATCTAACCAGACCGGTTGATTCTCCCCAACACTTTCAGTCGTTTCAGCTATGGTTTCTTTCTTCTGATGCTTGCTTTGTTTCTTCTTAACAGCTCGCTTGTTGATGACCAGATCCTTCATAATGGGATTTAGCATGACTTCCAATTTCGAGTCTGTAGCAGGTTCTGTGTGGAATTTAGTCACTAATATCTGCGCAATTACTCTTTCCTTCTTACTCGTAGGAAAACATTCCATGTTTCTTGAATAACCAGTCTCATTGGATATAGTTTTGTCCATGTACCTCAATTTTGTGGACACCGAAATGATTTTACAGAGATCAAAAGGTCGAGCAAGTTTGGAGATTACTCCATTTATGAATAAGATGCCTCCATACTTGAGAATTGGTAGTTATAGAGTCTCAATCATGAATCATAGAAAGACTTATGTGCAAGTACGTCAATTTTCCATGATTGGCTAATCCATTTCAAATGATTAGCTTTTGAGTTCATTACATGGCAGCATTCACCTGATTTCATATAGCTGTGAAGTACCGAATGAGTAAGACAGGGTGATCTGACTATCCATCACGCGTCCCACGAGTGGTGGTTTTGACATATTGAAACACGTGACATTAGGACTTTGGCGAAAGTGGTTTCAGAAAGCTGCCTCTCACCCCGATGTATCTCTGGAGGCATCGCGCAATTTTGCTAAATTCTCAAGACTTGGGTCTTATCTAAAAAAAACAAAATTTGTCATGGTGATAACATAAGGAAATCAGAAAGAGATAATTCTAATGTAGGTTTTGAACCAAAATGGTTCATAATTTTCATGAATTGTTGAATTAGTTAGCCTAATAATTTTTTATGGTTGCACCTTTTGCAGAATTAACAACAACTAGTTCATATCAGATCAGTGCAGAGTCCATAGGAATGGAAGAGGCACATGAGAATTACAGTCAACAATATGAGAGCAGAGGGATGGAGGTCCATTTGGGCATTAAAGGAACAAACTCCAATGGACATGGAAATGAAAGGAATAAAAACATGAATATGGTAGAGACCATTACAAATTTGCAAAAGGATGTCCAAAGCCATAAAGTTGATAATGAAAGGCTTATGAAATCCAAGGAGCAGTAGGATGACTTCAACATGAAGTTATTGGAGGGATTAAACAAAATAGAAAAGAAATTGGATAAGGAGAGTGGCTCAAGAAAATCTAGAAGTCACAAGCCTACAGATGAGAAAAGAAAATGAAGAAGTGTTAGCAAACATCACCATCACTTCTTGAGGCATTCCAATAAGAGAGCAGGTAGCAGCTCAAGTACATCCCCTGTCAGAAGGCATAAGAGGTCTGGGGTGGATGAGCTATGAGGAGAAATGAACAAAATCAAACCTCTTACATTTGATGATGAGCACAAGAAGGATGAAGATGCAAAAACATGGTTGTTGGGCTTGAGAAAGTGTTTTCAATTGCATAATTATTCTTCTCATGCAGAAGGTAGAATTGTCATCTATCAACTCAAGGGAAAGGCATCCATGTGGCGGGATCAGCTTGTGCAAGTGCAACAGCTTAAAGAGAAAAGTGTTACTTGGAGGGAACGCAAGAAGTATTTTGAAAAGAAATACTTGACTAAGAGATATTATGACAAGAAAATGAAAGAGTTCTTTGAACTCAAGCTTGGAAGTATGACCATAGATGAATATGAGAGAAGGTTTCTAGAACTATTGAAGTATGTCTCTTTCATCAAGGATGAGACATTCAAAATTCAAAGGTATTTGAGTGGATTTCCATCATTCATCAGTGAAAAAATACAGTATGATGATCCCAAGACATTGGAAGAGACCATAAGGCCAGCTAAATGCCTATATGATCAGCAAAAAGCAAGACCAACTTTCCAAAGGGCTTGGGAAGACAAAAAGAAATTTAAGATAGACTAGAGGAAGAAAAGAAATAAACCACCATTCTTCATAAATAATCCATAGCTACAACAAACTCCTAGAGATCCCAGAACTATTGACACAGGGATTCAAAGGCCAAAGCAACCACCTATTCAATGTTGGGGTTGTAAAGGAGATCATAGGTTCAAAGATTTTCCTCACAGAGGTGAAAAGGGAATGATTGTTCACAGTATATAGCAAGCTGAAATAGTGGAGGACATGGGCATAAATGTGCCAAGGATCTACGCAGCCTTGGACAACAAGAAAGAGAGTATCAGTCCCACATGATTGAAGTGGAAGGTATGATCAACAACCAAACTAATGCTATTTTAATTGATTCAGGAGATAGCCATAGTTATATGAATCCTGAGATGGTGGAAAGTTTGCAATTTCCAAGGAGCAAGCATGGAAAATCTTGGTTGGTACAGTTGGCTATAGGAGCCAAAAGAAAAGTTAATGATATGGTTAAGTCATGTCTTATGGACATGAATGGGTTGAACACCAAGGCAAATTTGAAAATATTTCCTTTGGGTTCCTATGACTATCTAATTGGTATGGATTGGTTGGACCAACATCATGCTCTCTTAGACTATCATAACAAAGCATTTAATTTCTTAGATGAGGAAGGGAACTAAAGGAAAGTGTATGGAATTCCTAGGGCAGTAACCATTAGAGAAATTTCAGTATTGCAGCTGAAGAAATGTTACAGAAAAGGGTGTCGAATATTTGCAGCTCATATGGAAGAGACACCTAAAGATAAAGTGCCAAATTGGGAAGATTATGTAGTCCTGAAAGAGTTTGAAGATGTATTCAAGGAAGTACTAGGACTACCCCCAAAGAGAGACATTGACTTTCTCTATAGATCTAATTCCTGGAGCAGCTCCATTGTCAAAGACTCCTTACATAATGAGTACACCAGAATTGAAGGAGTTGCAAATGCAGCTTGAAGAACTTATGAAGAAGGGGTATATACGCCCAAGTGTGCCACCTTGGGGTGCCCCAGTCTTGTTTGTGAAAAATAAAGATGGAACATTAAGATTGTGCATTGATTTCAGAAAGTTGAATAAAGTGACTATTAAGAACAAGTATCCTCTGCCAAGGATTGATGATCTCTTTGATCAATTGAAGGATGCAAAGATATTTTCAAATATAGATCTCATATCAGGATACCATCAGGTAAGGATTGAAGAGGAAGATATCAGCAAGACTACCTTTAGGACAAGGTATGGTCATTATGAGTTCATAGTGGTGCCATTTGGGTTGTTAAATGCACCAGTTGTTTTCATGTGCTTAATGAATGGTGTTTTCCAAGAATATTTAGACAAGTTTGTCATTGTATTTTTGGATGAAATTCTTATATATTCTAAGTTAGAGGAAGAGCATGAACATCATTTGAGGATGGTATTGCAAGTATTAAGGGAGCATTAGTTGTATGCCAAATTAAGCAAGTGCTCATTTTATCAGAAGCAAATTCATTATTTTGGGCATATCATTTCAAAGGATGGGATAGCAATGGATCCTGAGAAGATAGAAGCCATTAGATAATGGTCAGTGCCAAATAATGTGATAGAGGTGAGATCATTCATGGGTCTTGCAGGATATTATAGGAGATTCATTGAAGGATTCTCAAAGATTGCACACCCAATCACTTCCTTGCAAAGGAAGGGTGTGAAGTTTCAGTGGACATTGGATTGTGAAAAGAGATTCCAACACTTGAAACAATTATTGACAAGTGCTCCAATACTAAGGATTGCAAACCCAAATGAATATTTCATTGTATGCACAGATGCATGTAATGAATGACTTGGTGGAGTCCTCAGTCAAAATGGGTTTGTTATATGTTATGAATCAAGGAATTTTGAAAGAGCATGAAAGAAACTATGCCACTCATGATTTGGAGTTGGCAGCCATAGTGCATGCCTTGAGGAAATGGAGACACTACCTCATGGGGAAAAGGTTTGAGCTAAGAATAGACAGCAATGGTCTGAAATATTTATTTGATCAGCCAAATCTAAATGCTAGACAAAGTAGATGGTTAGAATTTCTAAGAAAATATGACTTTGATATAAAGCATATCAAGGGGAAAGAGAATAAAGTGGTTGATGCACTCAATAGAAGGGTGCATGAACTACATGCTACAACCATTAGCATGTATCAGATTGATATTAAAATCAAAATTCTAGAGGCTACAAATGAAAACCTACAATACAAAGAATTGGTAGCAAAGCTACAACAAGGTAAGATACCACAGAAGATGTATATTTATAATTTGGGAATAGATGGAATATTGTTGCACAAGAACAAAAATTTTGTACCAAATGTCTAGGACTTAAAACGTATGATTTTGCATGAGATGCATAATGTTCCTTATGCAGGGTACCCTGGATATCAGAAAATCATGGCAGCGATCAAGAGCCAATACTTTTGGCCAGGTATGAAGAGGGAAATCGTTGAATACATCGCTAGATGTATGGAATGCTAGAAAGTTAAAGTTGAGCATAGGCACACAACATAGTTGTTGCAACATTTTCCCATTCCTGAATGGAAGTGGGAAGTGGTGACAATTTATTTTATTATGGGATTTCCCAAAATAGGCAAGCTGCATGATTTTATAATGGTGGTGGTGGACGAGCTTACAAAATATGCCCATTTTACTCCACTAAAAACTACTCACAATGCAGCATATGTTGTTGATATTTTCATGAAGGAAGTGGCATGATTGCATGGAATTCCTAAAACAATTGTGTCTGACAGAGACCCGAAATTCACCTTGAATTTCTGGAAAGGATTTTTCAAAGGATTCGTAACGAATCTGAACTTTAGTACATCTTATCATTCTGATTTTGATGGGCAGACAGAGAGGGTGAACAAAGTGATAGAAGACATATTAAGAATGTATGTGATGGACAAACAATCTAAATGGGAAAACTACCTGCACTTAGTAGAATTCGCTTACAACAATGGGTATCATGCATCATTGAAGATGAGCCCATTTGAAGCACTTTATGGTAGAAAGTGCAATACTCCAGTGAGATGGGATAATCCAACTGATAGGACGGTAATTGGGCCAGAGTTGCTCAAGGAGATGGAGGACCAAATGTTAAAAATTACACAGAATTTGAAAGCTTCCCAAGACAGGAAGAAAAGTTATGCTGATAAGAACAGAACCCACAAAGAGTTCAAAGTGGGTGATCATGTCTTCCTTAAAGTGAAAGCTAACAGGAGTTCCCTGAAGCTAGGAACCTGCACCAAGTTGGCAGCCAGATTTTGTGGACCATTTGAAATCCTAGAGAGGATTGGTCTAGTTGATATATGATTGCATTGCCTGCATCTATGTCTGTTCATAATGTATTCCATGTATCATTGCTAAAGAAATATATACCTAATGTTAATCATGTTATTGATTGGAATGTGATTCAAGTGGAGGAGGAAGGCACTTTCCAAGTGCAACTGGTGCGCATTTTGGACCGAAAAATCAAGCAGCTACAAAATCGATCCATAGGGATTGTAAAGGTCCAATGGACCTAGTATGGTTATGAGGACGCTACTTGGGAGCATGAGGATGCAATGCAGGCAGAATACCTGCATCGTTTTTAGAATTTTTTAAAATTTCATTGTATATGGGTACATGATGCACTAAGGACAATGCATAAATAAGGGGAGGGGATTGTAATATCCCTCAGTCGAACCCAATTACAAATGTAATGCAAGTGTACTTAATTTGGTGAGTTGTTTTGACATCATTTTGTAATGCACCTTTCATGGCATAGTGCACACATGTAGTGCGCAGTAAAATGATGTAGTGTGCACATTTCCAGATACCGTGCGCAATAACTAAAGTGCGCGCAATATTGAGGTCAACGAGCCCTTGTGTATATAATATGTGTTATAGGTTGGTGAGCCAGTTATTATAATTTGGGATGCTTATGTTTTGGAATTAGGCCAGAGATCCTAGATGTTAAAGACCAGTGCGCCTATTTTGTATATGTCTCATGATTAATATAAAATACATCACTACGCGCAGACTGACCATGATAAAAGAGATTGGGGACTAAACTCCACCAGTTAGGGAAACGGAGGGCCAAAAGTTAAGGGAAAGGGATAAGCTAGAGAGCTTAAGCTGAAAAGGAATATTATATTAATATTTCTTAAAACATAAAGTATGGATAATTATTTTATCCTAAGTTCTAAAGTTGGGGACAAGTGGCCCAAAGTAGCTTCCAACATGACAAGTGTCAAGTTGGGGACATGCATATATATTGTCGGGACTTAGTTCATTTGGAAACTTCTTCCATCATTCAGACCATCATCGTTACCATCATCTTTCTCGTGATTCCTTCGATCATTCAGCCATGACTCCATGACCATTTTCCACTCATACAGTCATTTACCCTTCAGACATTCATTTCACTCTATCTGAACTTGTTTCCATATCCATTTCTTGTTGGTGTACCTGGATAGCTTGGGAGCGAGATTGAAGAAGCAGGTTGTCAGGTCTGTGGGATACTGAAGAGGCAGGTTGTCAGGCCTGTGAGAAATTCTCTGAGTGAGAGAATTGTTGGGGATCGATTTCCTGAAGGTGATAAACTACAGCTACAGTGCTATGAGACTTCCTGCCCGGTCTGTTGTTGAAGCCCTGGAAGGGAAGTGGGGAAGCCAAAGGAATATTGAGTAGAGAAGGGGCACACTTCCTTGGGTGGGACAGGCATGTGGGAAATGAGAGGCTGTAGGTTGTTAGTTGAATGAGCACCTGAGATGGAGTCTTTTCTGTTGTCTATGAGCCTTTAGCCTAGTTAGGAATCCCTTACCCAGGTGGAGTTTAGTCCCAGATCGGGGGTGACTCACTGTTGAGAGTGATGAATAGTGTAGTCTAAGGCTGGGAGGTTCATGGGAGGTCTACACGTAGTTGGTGACATTCTTACCAAGATAAGTACCAATTGTGTGATAAATTTACATTTTGCATTGTTATTTACGTGCTTAGTCTACAGGTTTATCATATGTGTGATTATAATTGTCTTTATGTTTATGGGTATTTCTAGTATATGCTACATGTATGCATTTACTGTTATTTCAACATGAATTTGTGTATTTACGTGAAGTAATTGTCTGTTATGTTTTATTGATAAAGCTTCTACAAGTGTTCTATTGTATGTATATGTTTTAATTGCATGCAGTTCGATATGTATATATGCCTGTGTGTATATGTATGTATTTGTAGAATTATGTGCCATAGCTCAGTTGAATACTGATCATGTTACAGTATGTTCCACAATGAGAGAATAGTAAGAGTCATCTGGTGTAGCGTGGCCCGACCATGGATGGTCGGGGAAGTTACAGGTTGGCCCACTTCCCTTCCAGAGCTTCAACAATAGGCCATATGAGGAAGTCTCAAAGAAATTCAACTAATGCCAAATGCAATAGGGAAAAATTCCCAACCAATATCTCACCTAAAGAGATTGCTCACAGGCCTAACAACCCACCTCTTGGAAAACCTATGGACCTAATAACCCATTTCTTCTATCATACCATTTTTTTCCCAAGAAAAAGGTTAAGCCAAATGAAAATAAGTTACAAAAAAATGTGTATTCCTTCATAGAGGAAATTTCGTCTGAAGGATTTCCAAATGATTGACCTATCCCAATTATGCTAAGGCCAACAATATATATTTCATTCCTTCAACTTGACACTTGTAACCTTCGGAATTTACTTTAGGCACTTGGTGACTTTTTCTCATTCCTCAAGAACTTAGGATAAATAATATATCTGTAAATTACACTTTTTGGAAATATTATTAAAATATTCCCCCCTTTTCTCTTTTTCGGTGGAGTTATCCCTCCATCTCTTTTCATCTAAGTCAATTTTCCTGCATTGATGTAATATATTAATAACGTGAGTGTGATACACTTTACAATAATAGGTGAACTAGATTATTTGTGTCTCGGCTCACCCGCCCAATAGTCACATAGGCTCTCCAGCCTTAATACATACATACATACATACATATACATATACATATACATCACAATCATTCCCACACACTTACTTGTGTGCGTGCAACACTATGGAATATGCACATCTTTTCCTTGATAATCAACCTTGTGCATTCCACTAGTGTGCATAATACCCAAACTTGGTATCAAAGACTTTCTATATTATACATATATCATTACATTTACACTTGTTTCCAATGACTCACCAACCTAAATGTGCAACTACAAATGGGGTTCAGATTAGGGACATTACAGGGGTTTTGTGGTGTTTGTTAGCTACCCATGGACCATATACACATTTTTACAATTCACTGCTACAAGTTTCACCCTCTATACATTTTTCTCTATTCGTGAATGCTCAAGTAGACTTTTATACATTTTTCTCTATCAGTGAATGTTAAAAAACAACTTCCATAAGTTTTTGGTTGCTTTGGGTTGCCAAAATCTCCCTGTGAATTTTTATGCATCATGGGTTATTAAAATGACCTCCCCAAACATTTTCCTTCATAGTTGGTCGACCTAACTCATCTCTGAGTGTTTCAACTCCACCATTGGTTGGTTCCTCTCCTTTAATTGATCATCTACAATTTCCAATTCAACTAGATCCACCCACGGTTTGACTAAGTTTTCATCTGGTCGATTTGAATTGACTTGGTCAACCCGACTTAGGTCAACTTGACTTGGCCGACTTGATTTTCCTCCGACTCAAATTTCTAGACAATTGGTCGAACCGACTTATGGATAATAAAGTTTTCCTTCTCCTAGTTGACTTGTCGGTCATTTTGTTGACCTGGATATTGTGAGGTCGACTGGTCCATCTTCTGGTCAACACAACTATTTACTAGCATATTGCAGGGCTTAAAACCAACCAAAGAAGATCAAGACAGAAAGAATAATTTTATTTCACAGAAGTATTCGTGTTGGTGAGATGGACAGGTCAGAGGCATGCCATTTACAAATCAAATTCTTCAAAAATATCTCCATATCCAACCCATGTTGATAGTTCAAACCAAAAAACCCTACATGAGAGATACCTTAACGGTCACATGTGACAAAGAGCAGAATGTGAAAAACCATGAAAATTCATTTGCACCCAGGACCACCTAGCAAGAAAAGGATGGTAGAGTGGTCATTATGGAAAAATAGGCTATGGATAACTACCATAGAGTGTTTCATGCCTAAAAACTATAGGCTCTGATACCATTGTTAGAACGCGGAAAATGGAGATAGGTGTGAATTGGACATTATTCGTTAATCTGATACATATATAATCCATCTATGTAACCTTTGGATTCATATTCCAAGAGGTCTCTTTGATTCTTTACTACTCATATTCACTTGACCATTCATATTCCAACACAATTTAATTATACCATAACTCTTAACGGATTAGGTTTCCAACAAATTCTTTTCATTATAATGGATTCTTTACTTTGAGTCAATTTTCATATGATGCATCCACAAGCATATGGTCAATTTGCATATGAAACATCCAAATTTTCAATTATGTTCATAGATTTATGCTCTAGAACTAAAATGCATTACTCAAGAATTCAAAAGTGTGCCAAGACAGATCTAGGAGGTAGAAATAAATAAATATTTATCTTGGGTTTTTTATGGGTCTTCTCAAAGTGGTCAAAATATCAATAGTGTTGGAGGTGTTTTATATTTCTCAGAGGACCATTATATCAAATTTAAAGTAGATATTAGGGTTGGATCAAACAACACAATAGAAGTAGTGGCACTAG